>JASDQU010239620.1:5621-16611 GCA_032191745.1 Picea mariana
GTTAACCTTCAGCACCGTCCTCCTTGACTGTCATTTGGAGTGTGTGGCTAGGTGCGGCCTTGCTTGTGTTTGCTGCAGGTGAAGGTGACATCTCCCTTGTGTTTGCTGGTTGGGACTTTGTGTTTTAGTATGTGAGCTATGTGCCCTTCTTTGAAGTGTAAACCTTTGAGGTTACCGCCCTGTGCAGCGAACAGATCTAAAGGGTTTTGGTACCCCTCTTCTCTAACTGCTGTGTGAAGAGTTTATCCAGTGTGTGTCCCTCTTGCTAGGGTATGTTGTGGAGTGCCATTTTGCAGAAAATTTCTCAACAACTCATATCTGTTCACTGCTAAGATAAGGGTTTATACACAGTCCTGTTTTTCAGCCTCTTGGGTAAGGGTTTTACTGTGTGAGGGTTTGGGCATATTTACCTTTGTTGGGTGTGTATTTTTATCCCTGTGGCCTTTGAGCTTGGTGGCAAGAAAGTTCCTTCAGTCTTTGGCATTGAGATCCACTATGGATCTTTGAACTGAACCTTTGTCTGAGCATACTAAACTGGTCCTACACCTCTTGTGGTGACTGTGCTATCTTCAGAGGTAAGGTTGCTCTTTCAGGTAAGCTACTAACTCATCTCTTCAGATCTGGATACTATCTTACTGTTACAGCTATCTAAATTTGTGTATAAATTGTTTTCTATAATTGCTTACTGTTATGATCAGATCTAAGTATGTTTCACACAGCTTTAAAGATCCTTACCTATGCTCATCTTATTCAGATCAGTTCTCAGTYTATTTGGTAGAGCTATTGTTTATTAGATCTGAGCTTTCTCTTTGATCTTCAGATCTACTTCGTACTGAGTCCAATGCTGTCTTTTCTGAGATCTAAATTCTAGTTAAAGTATTCTAAGTCTTTGATCTTTAGATCTAGCTGTTCTTGATCACTGAAATAAAAAAGATACTACTGTTTTGCAAAATTATTCTAAATCTAACAAAGAGTCCTCTCAATCAGATTTGAAACCTGCAAAACCAGCAAGCTATGTTTGCTAGAAGAGCTACACACAACCAAGAAAAATGAAGGAAAACCCTTGCTTTTTGGGGCAAGAACTTTCTGCAAGAAAGAGAGAGTATATGTGTATAGAAATGACCTATCTAAATATGTTATGCTAGTTGAAATGAATGTGTATGAACAACAATATAGATGAAGAGTAAAGAGTTAGAGAAATGGAGTGTGTGAGTGCCTCAAGAGACCCTTCTCCTTGAAGGAGTTCCCAATGAAACCCTTGAAGTATTAACCTGCAAAACTCTTAAAGTGATATGCATACAAGAGATAATGTGTATAACATGTAAATAAGGCGACACTTGAATCCTATCTAACACATCAAGATATATAAACCCACAAGCATACACATTGATAGATCTACTTAGATAACACTTTACCTAAGATCAAAAGTTGCAATCACCCAAAGAAATCGATACAAGATTACCTCATAAGCATAAGAAGATCAAACACACACATTGCTCCTGTAGTTATCCTCCAAAGTTTCTCCTTTATTATTACTCAAGAAAATAGATCTTGGAGAGAAAATACTCCAAAACCCTAAGAGCATAGAATGGAAAAATGGAATAATGGAGAGAGAGAGAGAGAGAGAGAGAGAGAGAGAGAGAGAGAGATGAAAATCGAGTAGCATAACAATAGCTCAAGATATGGTGAGTTGGGAGTGAGAAATGAGATCTATTTATATTTGGAGAGGCAAACCTACCTCTCTTGGATCTAAGCCAAGTGTCCACCACCAAGCAAATGAGTAGATCTCAAGGCTAGGGCGCACCATCTAGGGTTTGCAAAAAATATCTAGGGTGTAGAAAAAAAAGAAAAAAGGTTGGGATAAATCCAAGGGTGTGTAGGAGGCATGGGATGCGTGCCAAGGTAAGTGAAGAGTCACAAATATTTTTTAAAAATAATTTTGTGGAGTTTTAAGAAGAGGAAGGGCGCAACTCCTCTTGGAGAGTGCACCTCTTGGGATGAGGTAAAGGAGATAGAGGGTGAGAAATGAGTGTGGTGAGGTTGGGATCACACAAAGCAATGAGAGAAGTTGTGGGATCCGTGCTAGGGTAGGTGAGGAGCCTCCAACAGAATAAAAACGATTTTCAATTGGAGAGCTACAAAGGAGGGGCGTAACTTCCTTGGAAGGCGCTCCACAAGGGTGAAAAACAAGAAAATGAAAGGAAAGAGTGAGGTGGAGGTAGTGGGGTCACCTCAAGAGGTGACGTGGAGGCTAAAGGGAGTGAAAGCTCATGAGAGGGGGGCACACTCAAGTCACAAACTCAATTAAAAAGGAAAAACGTCAATCCCCCTAGGGGGCGTGACTTTTGAGTGTAGAAGGTGGGTAAGGGGTTAGAATAGGTCGGAAAAGGTTGGGAGGGTTATGTTATGCTTAGGGGGTCTCTCTCTAACCATCATTTCACCTTTTCACATCCTCTAACTCATAATTACAATTTTTACATTTTGCCATGTTTGGACTTTAGCAATTAAAATTGTTGTTTTAGACTGACTGACACTCCGGGTGGACAAACCCATGGCTAAAGTTGTCCGACTGACTGAAACTTGGTCCATGGATGTAGGGGGTTCTATTCCATTTCTTTTGAGCACAAATACCCTATCAAAAGTCCAAGGACCTAGTTTTTTAGAATTATTGCTCAAAAATAATGAATCAATTAAATAATTAAACTTCCAAACTTAGGGAAATTTAATTAAAAATTAATTAATTAAAAAAAACTGACTTAGACTCTAGAAAATTCTGCGAAACTTTCTAAGATGTCTTGCATGGTCATTTACAATGATTCCCTATAATAGTTACCAAAACATAAGCCCACTAAACGCCATTCACCACTTTGGAGGAATTATTGCAAGTGTGAGGGAAAAACTCAAGGGAAATCAGTAAGGCTGAAAAGCCCAACTGATAACCCGAGGATAAAAAACCCTCGGTGAAAGGAACTCTCTCAGTGAACCGATCCCAAGGTAACTGACCTAGACATGACTCATGCAGACCTATTACATTATTAACCCACGCAGGGGTGCGGAAATTCCAATTACAAAATAAAGTGCTGGGGCCAAACACTGCCCTGTAGAACCAAAAGTCTTCGACAAAATGGCATCTGATGATGCATCTCTTCATGGCACATGAGTTGACCACCTGTGTTGGAGAGGCAGTCAACAGGTTGAAAGGGAAGAAACTAGCGTCTTGTGTTGTTTGGGCTATGGGGTCAAGCATGCAATCTTAAGAGGTGATTCTCATGAAGATCTATGAGCAAATTGGGCTGTAACAACAAGATCCAAAAATCCCTAGATTTAGCAAGTAAAATATCACAAAATTTGGAAGGAAGGGGTCTTCAAGAATCGTACCACCTCCAAATCGATTTGAGAGTGTTCTTTGCCTAAAGAGATCAAGCTATGATTTTGTTTTCAAGAAATATAGGGAAAGATTTTTTCTCTTTAAAACAACGTAACAAAAAGGGTTTAGGGATACCTTTTCCAATGTAGCAACATTACTCTTCTATGGCACCCAAATCGACTTTGACAATCCAAACATGGAATAAAAACTCACTAATATGCACCAAGAATATTTGCCACATTTCAACAAGGTTGAACATCCATTCCTCAAAGCTTTAGACAAAAGACAGGATCAATTTTTTATTCCAATAGATTGATAGCACTTCCAACAACAATTACAAGATAGAGGAGCTTCTTATTTATAGATCTATAGCTCAACAATTCCATAAATAAAGTATCATTAGATCAATAAATAACCTTAGATCTATGCTCTAAATACTAATATCCTCCAACTAACTTGAGAGGACAAGTCAACAACAATATAATATGGTGGACTAATGCCATATGTACAAACTCCATCGAATAGATGGGAAAAATAAGTGGATGCCCTCCTCAAAATGAGATGAGAGATATGGTCAAAGCATMACAAATCCCCTCCTCKAGGGTGTAGATTTTTTGAGGTCCTATKAGGCTACCAACTAAGGTCTGTCCTTGACATTAGTTTGGCTCTAAGTTTCAACTCTGTGGCTGTCCCTTGCTGCTGTTTTAGGACAGCAAACAATCACCAACTTTCAACTCAATATTTTGATGGTTAAGTGTCCTTTTGAGGTGCCTTTGTAAGTGTTTTCTTTACTCAATGTTAGCACATGCAATATACATCAAAACAAATAACACTACCTCTAGATATTTTAACTTTAAAATGTTGATCTACACTTCTAAGCATGCATGAAATTGACACATATGTTTTTGGTCAACATGACCTTGGAAAACCCCCCCCATGGGGAAAACCAGTTTGGAGCAGATATATATAGAAGGCCTCAAAGAAAAATGTACAACATAGGAAACATATACAAGTGAACCTGGTACAATAACAACCACTCTCGGATGCCTTGGAGTTCCTTGAAGACCTCCCCACAAGCCTTGTGAAGTAAGGCACCCCTTGCCTTGGTGTGCCTTTCTTCCTTTGCTTGCCTTTGTCTTTATCCTGATGTCTTTGCTTTGCCTTTGCTCTTGCTTGACCTTTGAACTCTTTTTTGCGTTTGCCTTGCCCTTGTAGTAGCCTCCTCCACTCAAGTAAGCCTCCCACAAGATGATAGTGCGCCCCTCTCCTCAAGTGCACCCCCCCTTCATGCAAAACTCAATAAGATGATGGTTTCTCTCTTGCCAAGCACCCTCAATCTCCCATGCAGTGCGCCTCCTCTCAACAAGATAAAACCCACCAATCGTAAGCACTCTCCCTTTGCTTGATGGGCCTTCCCTCCAAGAATGCGCCCCTCCACAAGCAAATGCGCCCCTACTCAAGCAATAAATCAATAATGGAAAGTATCCTCCCTTGCCATGCGCCTTCCACCTCCCATGGAATGTGCCTCACCTCAACAAGAAGGGAAACCTCAACTAGATGCACCTCTTCTCATATGGAGCACCTCTCCTCTCAAGAATGCGCCCTCCTCAATTGCTTGCGCCCCTCTCTAGTAGCTTGTGCCTTCCATCACAAAATAGCTCATCCTCCATGATAAGTGCTCCATGGTAGACTAGTGCCAAGCCCAAGCTCCTTCCAAACCCTCAAGCTTGTGTGCCTTCCTTTCCTCAAGAAATCCCTCCTCTCCTCAAGAAATGCACCCAAGTGCTCCTTCTCCTCTCCTCTTCTCACAAGTGAAGAATAAGTCTCATAAATGCACTATACCCTCCTTTAGCCTCCTTTGGCCAAACCCTAAAAGATCAATGGTCTAGATCCAATCTAGCCAAGTTTAATCAATGGGTGAGATTCAATCCCTAAATCTCACTTAGGAAACCCACTTTCCTTAGTTTGCTTTATGTTTATTAATTCACCCACTTTGTGAATTAATTGTCACTTTAATGACTTAAGTGACATATTTCACTTTTGACTTAAATCTCCTAAGTTAAAGTGAAATTAGAGTCATAAAGTAAAGTAACAAGGGTAATAGTCTCTCCCTTTGTGTTTAGAGACTCATAAACACATGGGGACCACTTTCCAAGGTACCCAAATCTCAACACTCCCTCTTACCAAGGAAAGTGTCCGTCACCACCAATATCATCCCAATAATGGACATGGTTGCCTTCCGGCCTATACTCGGTGAGTATGGCTGTACCCTGATCAATGAAAGTAGTCTCTGCCACAGATCTGCTCAATCTGCATGATCCATAGATGGAAGTGTCTCTCCACCTATCCAAGATCACCTAGATCTTGGTATCAAACTAATGATCTCCACCTTGGTCACTTGTGGGTAACATTGCCACCGCTGGTCACCACGCCAGGGCAGTGTTCCCTGATTAGCTTCTTGAAGAAAAAACAATAAAGAATAAAGAATAAAATGCATGAATGGGCTTGGAAACAATTGCATCTAGGATAGGTGCAACTCGCCTTCTACAAAGGCGNGGGTAGTGGCTCTTGGTTGCATGGCCAAGAGAAAGGGGGTCTCATCACGAGCCAACCTTCTCATTTCTGTGAAAGTACTTGTGGGTAACATTGCCACCACTGGTCACCACGCTAGGGCAGTGTTCCCTGATTAGCTTCTTGAAGAAAAAACAATAAAGAATAAAGAATAAAAGGCATGAATGGGCTTGAAAACAATTGCATCTAGGACAGGTGCAGCTCGCCTTCTACAAAGGCGCCTACTAGTAAGCTCTGCATTTCCCTGCTTTCACTGCACCCCTTGTTAGGACATCCCTTATCCACCTCACCCACTTACATGACTTGGATTTAATCTCTTTCGGAAACATCCCTTTTCTAGTAGACACTAGCCCAATAGGACGCCCTGTCACTTTCCCCAAACTTGTATTGTAGACTTGTATAATGTCTTTGAGCACTTGACTGGGGTAATAGGGGTTTTATGCACATGTTTAATAATATTGATAATGAGATGTGATTGACATTGCTATGATCCCTGTGACTTATGAGCCCATGGAGGGCGTAGCTGTTGATGTGCAGGATCATGCTCGACAGACAAGTACTATATTGGACAGGTACACATGGGGAGATGATTAGTTCGGACCTCCATGGGGCTGAAGAGCCCACCAGGTGGATGCTGAGACCCCAACAGGGGGCAGAGACAGGACATAGGGGTTTGCACCGGAGAAGAGGACGTTCCACAGAGGCACCCTGGCAGAGCCTGACCTAGGGGGGTTGTGCCCTCTTCATTGGAACATTGGCCTTGGAAGGCCTAGGACGTCACCCAGGAAGTTCATGACGTCATCCTTGCTTCATGGATGTTTTGGCAGACAGACAGGGCAGTTTGACACGTGTGGCAAGTTGGAAAAGCCCAAGGAGGACTAACGTTTTGCTCCAGGAGGCTGCATTTGCCCTAGAAAGGGCTAACGTCACCCTAGAAAGGGTATGACGTATTCCTTTTGCTTGATTATGGTTTATTTTTAAGACTTTTAATGTAAAACAGTATGATTTTGGTATTTTGGCCTTGTCGGCCTTTTAATGACCTAAAATGTGATTGAGGTCATTGGTATGGTATAAATTGAGGGTTTTTACCTTCATATTTTCATCATCTTTCACTCACTCATCATTGAGGTCTGAAATTTGCGCCCTTCTTAGGGTTTTTGGCTGAAATTTTGAGGCACACTTGTTGAAGGAAGACATTTCTTGGCATTTTTGGCATTTCTCTTGGTGGAAGGTGTTACAACTAGGGTTTTGCTACATGGTTTCTTGGTTTATGTAAGTGACTTTCTACAAACACTTCTTAATTGAATGGTTTTAGTTTTATTTACTTACATATGTTATTATAAATTGCTAAATCAAACCCTAGGTGACAAGCACTAGTTAATGTCCTTGTCTCATGTCCCCACTAAGATTTTAAGCCATTTGATTTGCATGGAGAAGATAGAGCCTTGCCATAGCAACACTCTATTCTTTTCTTCTAGCCTAGCTGTTTTGTACTTGTTGAGCTAAGAAGGACAAAAACGCACCAAGGCCTAGGGTTTCTACACCTGGTGAGCCGTTTTTCCCTAGGGTTTATCTAGTGAAGCCTTGCTTTAGCAATACATCACTTACAAACTCTCTTGTCTTAGATTAATCTTTATTTAAGCTAGCTGTTTTATTTATTGCCATAGAGCTAAAGAAGGAGAGAGCACTGAGGCCTAGGGTTTCTACACCAAAGTGAGCCTCTCTCCCCTAGGGTTTCATTGTTGAGGCCTTGCTATAGTAACACCTCAACATTTAACCTCTTGTCTTTAGTTTCATCTTTATCACTTAGTCCTTCAGCCTTTGCGTCCTCTTTTGACTCCATTTTCCCTAGTAGCGAACTGGTCTAAGACCTCTTGCATTGAGTAACTTGATCACAAACAAACCTCTAAACTTTGAACAAACCCTAACTCTTACTAACCCTAGCCTAGACTAATCCTACTAACCCTGTTGCTGCCGTCACCTTCTTATGCTATAAACACCTTTGTGCAGCTATCGTTTTACTTCTAAAGCAATTGAATGATTGGTTAAGGCATTGTTTATAGAGTGTTGATATTGGTACATTGAATGCCAAAGTTTTCTTTAGCATTTATTGAGAAGTGATATTGTAGTCATTGCTATCATATAAATATTGATTTGCTTCATCAATACTATTGCTCAATTGCTTATTATCAGAAAGTCATTGATTATATGAAGTACTAACCAACAAGCTTGCACATGTAGTTCTTTGTTGCTTTGTCTCGAGCAACTACTCTCCTTGGTTATTACTTCCGGTTATCTTTTATCTTTATTGGCTATAAGCCGGACTTTCTGCTCGGTGGTGACTTGTGACGGGGAAATTATCTTTGAGCTCTTAAGCCTTTTGCCTTCTCAGAACCCCAGGTCACTGGGGACGTCTCCCCTGGGCCTTACCTCCCTAAACAGAAAGAACCTTCCCATTGAGGTGACAATGGTGGGATTGGTTCAGTTACGCCAGTTTGGCCTCCTTTCATCCGTGTATCATCCCAACTACAAACTGTGCGATAACATTTTGGCGCCGCTGTCGGGAAACACTGAGTCAATTCTCCTCAAGACGACACTTTTCGGTAAGCCTTGCCTCTAGAGCCTTTATCTTACAAGCTTACCTGGCGACTCCACTTAGGGTGTTTTTCCCTTATCCTTTGATAATTTCAAGTAAATTATTTGGCAACTCCACAAACTACAAAGAAGTACAATAATCCTCCTCAGTCCTTCAGAAGAAAGCCTCCTCGAAACTCTCCTGTAGTAAAATCAATTTTCCGAGGGAGTCTTCCTTTGAAAACCATGTCTAGCACGATAACTCAGACCAATGCACCGAACCCAGGAAATTACCAAAGACAATGGTCGTCCAATCTCTTCAAGCCGTTAGACATGTTAGCCATACCAGGCTACCCTAGGCAAATGCCACCCAAGTATGAGAAGTGGTTGCCTAAGTTTACTGGTACTGATGGAATCATTGCCAAAGAGCATATGAGCAATTTTTGGCTGTTTTTTCAGCTTCACCCCGTCAATGATGATGCTGAAGACCTAGTCATGAAATTGTTCTCCACTACCCTCTTTGATGCTTCAAGGCGTTGGTATCTTAGTCTTCCCAATGGCATCATTAAAACTATGGACAAACTAGAAGAAGCCTTTCTCAAGAGATGGAGTATAAAAGAAGATCCCAACATGCTTCTAACTAGGCTGAATTCCCTTTGGAAACATGAGAATGAGTCCATTCGAGAATTCAAATGAGTCCTTTTGAAACCCTGTTGTAAAAGATCCCTGTGAGCCATCATCCAACCGATAATTACCTTGTCTATATCTACACCAAATCTTTCACGGGTCAACTAGGGTATCTCCTCAGAGACAAAAACCCCCAAACAATCCAAGAAGCTCAAGAATTGGCTACCAAGATTGAAGGCAACTTCCATTCGTCTAAAATTCAGCGTTTCACAAATCCAAGGGGGAAAATGGACACTAAACCCAAGATACTCCACAATACGGAGCCTACTTTAGACCTTTGCACCAGTATGGCAAAATTACAAGCAACCATGGATGGCATGATAAAAAATCAAGAGCTAATGATGAGTAGAATTTTCAACTTGGAAAGAGCCTAGAGCCAAGCATCTAGGGTCCCGTACAAAGCTCAATTCCAAAAGGGGAACCAGTTCTATAAACGAAAGAATGATCAAGAGGTTCCAAACACTTTATCTCCAACGAATGTCGTGGATGAAAACCCAAGGTGTTTGCAGTGTAGTGAAGCACATTGGGAACATGTGTGTCCTTACAACAATGATTGCCATGAACAAGTGAACAATATGGGACATCTCATGGAAGGCCCCCAAATAAATATCACTGCTGAAGAACATCGGGAAGGCGTGAAAGAAGCAACCAAGCTAGCTAGAATGGCAGTAATAAACAGCCTAGACCAGTAATCAAAAGATAAGTTGAAGAAACAAGAATTCCAGGTGTATAGATGAAAGAAGCTGAACCAACCCATCTCTATCATTCCTGTAGCAGCTCAAACAAAACCTCCACCCTCGAACATTATCCTCTCTAAAACTTCCAAAACCGAGAAGGTGGACTTGAATTTTGACTTTGAAGGGGCACTATCTAAGATGCATGTAACCATCCCTCTGAGAGAAGTCATTAAGGTACCATCTGTTAAAGAACGATTTGAAAATTTCTTCAAAGAATCAGATGGACCCATGGACCCTCCTATCATGTTGCAAGCTGATCACTTTAGGGTCCAATACGATGAGCATACTCCCTTTTTCATGACCTTGATAATAAATAACAAGAGCCTCAACAACTGCATGCTGGATTCAGGGGCCGGTGCTAACATGATGTCCCTCAAGGTCATACAACAAGTAGGTTTAAAAGTCACACGACCTTACAGGAATGTGTGTGGCTTTGAATCTAAAGCCATACCCACACATGGGGTGATTGAGAATGTCGAAGTTTGCCTTAAAGAATACCCCGAGAAAGTGATCCACATGGACATAGTGGTAGTGGATGTCCCAGATGTGTGGGGGATGTTATTGTCTAGGAAGTTTGCCTCAAAACTGGGAGGTACCCTTGAGATGGACCTCACTTACGTGAATATACCTTTGAAAGATGGAACTACAGGTCATCTCCCGAATGTACCCGTGACGACAACCCATGTTCAAGAAACTAGTGATCCCAACAAAGATGCCAAAGCACATGAGCAAATCATGGAAAGTCTTCCTGAGTTTTCTCTGAATGATATGCCTTTTGCAACGGAGGAAGACTTTGATCAGATTCAATGGCCCAAGAAAGAGGAATATCAACAACTCCTAGACAAATATAAAGACAAGGAAGTCGGGACCGTGAAGTTGCTAAAAACAGGAGAAAGTGACATACTGATTCGGCCTTCCCAGCAGGAAGTCTTTGCCGCATAATCCCACCCTCCTCCCTCTGCACAGTACACCAGAGTTGTTCAGGGAACAACCAAATACAGAATCAGAGAGTACAAGGAGGGGGATGTAGTATGGATGTGGGATACCAAGAACA
>JASDQU010239624.1:16894-33391 GCA_032191745.1 Picea mariana
CCCATGACCAGAATGGAGGCTATAATAGCTGCTAGGTATGCTCCCCTTTTGTTACCTCAGCTTCTCAATGCCCTTCCAACAGATGGCTACCTTAAGAAGCTGCCCAAGTTTATAGGCGAAGGGGACATAGCTGCAGAACACCTTGAAGCCTTTTACAGTTTTACAGATGATCATGTTATCATGCATGCATATGTATGGATGAGGATTTTTGTCCATAGCCTTGAAGGCGAGGCTAGAAAGTGGTTTAGGGCCCTGTCTCCTAGATCTATCGATGGGATTGAGGCTTTGGATAATGCCTTTTTGAGATAGTGGGGAGACAAAAAAGACTTCATGTATTACATGACAGAGTTTGGGTCTTTGAAGAGAAAGGAAGGAGAGTCTGTCTTTGACTTCTCCAAGAGATTCAATAAAATGTACAATAAGATCCCTGCTGAGATAATGCCATCAGAAGCCTCTGCTAAAATCACTTATGCTAGCGCTTTTGATCTCGATTTCTGCGTCCTGTTGAGGAAAAGGAGAGAAACTACTCTGGCTCACATGCAGGATGCAGCCATGGAAGTAGAATCTAACATATTGGTTGTTGACCGACTCAGGAATAAAACTGATAGAGACATATCCAAGAAGAGGCCTGAAGCCTCCCCATCCAATTCCTCTCCCCTTCCCCTTCAGATGGACGAGGTAACTAAAGTGATAAAATCTCTTTTGGCTAGAATGGAAAGGTGGGATTAAGAAGGGAAACCCATGTACATAAATCCCCAAAATACTGATAACAGAGGCTTCAGGAGGCCTAGCAACTATATGCCATAGGCTTTTCCAAGGGAACAAAGGATCAAAGTTAGAGATGATTAGAGGATTCAAACCCCTCTCAAAAATAGCCTAGTTTCTCATGAGGAAGGAGAGGAGATAGATGAGCTCGACCCTGAAATTCACTGTATTGAAGACACTTCCCCTTTTCCCCATTTGACTCAATTTGCATATGAAGAATCCCTTATAACATTCAAATCCATGATTTGAGTAAAGGGAAAAAGGCTAACAACACTCCTAATAGATACCATCTCAGGTCAAAGAATAAAGAAAGGAATTTTGATAGCCATGATCAGCCCCTCATAGCGGAAAGACCTGCTAAACCTGCAACAATCACTACTAAAGAAAAGAAAACTCAGAATACTTCACCAACAACCAAAGAACCTGTCTCTAAGGTAAGGGAAGCTCCTAAGCCTCTTTCCTCCTTTAGTTTTGAGCACGAAATTCAAAAAATTATAATTCCCGTACCGCTCTTAGAACTAGTTAAAAATGAAGATTTCAAAAGGTCCCTCTCCAAACTGCTATAATCTGAGTCCCCCTAGCCTTCCACAGACTCGGTAAATATTCAATATGAAAAGCCAACAGTCATCCTAGGTCCCATGGTAGAAGATAGAGATGATTCATCCCCTCCCTTCTACACATCCCTGAACATACATGATAGTGTTGCATAATTGCCTCATGGAGTCAGGAGCTTCCCACAACCTTATGCCCAAAATAGTCATGGAAGAATTGGGACTAGAAGTGATAAAGGCTTATCATGATTTGTACTCTTTTGATTCAAGGAGGGTGAAATGTCTTGGATTCATCAAAGACTTGGTGGTCTCTTTATTTTAGCTACCAATGAAGAGTGTGGTCATGGACATTGTAGTAGTTGATGTTCCCCCCAAGTTCAACATGCTGTTGTCAAGATCTTGTATTAAAAAACTTGGAGGAACATTACATATGGATCTCACATATGCCACCATTCCAGTCTTTGGAGGGGAACATAGGAGGTTGTACAGAGAAGCTCAGCTGGCCTACATTGTTAGTTATAAAGTAGACCCCACCAATCATCCTATCTTTGCACTTGACACTGATTTGGGGTCTAGTTTATTGTAGCTCACTGATACTCCTGAAGCCCCTTTTCAAATCATAAATCAACCCATATTTAATCACGAGATACCTCTTCCAACCACCTATGTTTGGAAGATGTTCTTCGACGGAGCTTCTTCTAGCAAAGGCGCTGGCGCTGGAGTGGTTTTTGTGTCGCCTTGTTAGGAAACCATATCCCTGTCATACAAGCTAGAATTTGAAGCTACCAATAATGTGGTAGAATATGAAGCTCTTGTTCTGGGTTTAAGGGGTGCAAAAGAAATGGGAATTGAGGAAGTAGCAGTGTTCATAGATGTTGAGTTGATAATCCAACAAGTCAGAAATGCTTATCGAGCTAAGCATCCTCGGCTCAAGAGTTACAAAAATGAGGTGTGGGACTTGATTGATAATTTCTTCTCAGCTATCAACATTTATTTTATTCCAAGAGAGGAAAATACTTTGGCCGATTCCTTAGTTGTCTCATCTAGTCTGCCCAGGATCCCTCTGCCGCCTAAGATCAAATATGATGTTGAGATAAGATATAGGCCATCTTTTCCAAACAATATCAAGCATTGGAAGGTATTCGAAGACGATATTGAAATCAAAAAATTTCTTCAGTCTGTCGATGAATTTTCTACATTGCACATTGATCAGGATCCTGATATCGAAAGTCTCCCTCACCCTGAGATATTTTTAAATAAAATTTCTAATCACCATATTATTCATTTGCCTAACAATCACATTCCGAAGGGACTAGTCCCTTTATAAAGAATTTTCGATGAAAATGATGTGGCCGCAGTAAAGGGTAGGTTTTCAAATGGAGATGTTGATATAGTGGAGTGCAACATTGGCACACAGGAGGAGCGTAAGTTTGTCAAGTTGTCAAGAAGTTTGACCAAATAATAGAGGGTCGAATATACTGAGTTATTAAGAGTTTTTGCTCATGTGTTTGCATGGACCTATCAAGACCTCAAGACATAAGACACATCTGTCATTGAACACAATATCCTACTGAAGGGAGAGGCTAAGACATTTAGGTAGAAGCTAAGACAGATAAATCCCATGTTGTTTCCTGTCATGGAGAGAGAAGTGAAGAAGTTGTTAGATGCCCAAATCATTGTCCCCTTGAGATATTCTGAGTAGGTAGCCAATTTGGTCCCGGTGAGGAAGAAAAGTGGAGAAATCAGGCTTTGTGTTGATTTCAGGAACCTAAACAGGAGCTCAAATAAAGACAACTATCCCTTGCCCAACATGGAACACATACTGCAGGGGGTAACTGGTGCATCTAGGATATCCATGATTGATGGTTTTTCTAGCTATAATTAGATATCAGTCATGCTTGAGGACAGAGAAAAAACAACCTTCACCACTCCTGGGGGAACATTCATGTATGCAAAAATGCCTTTTGGATTAATGAATGCAGGAGCAACATTTCAGCGAGCCATGGAAATAGCCTTCATCTGGGAGAAAGATCAGTTTGTGGTGATCTATCTGGATGACATCACAGTCTTATCCAATTCTAATAAAGAGCACTGTTGTCACTTGAGGAAAGTTTTCTTGAAATGCCAGAGGTTTGGCCTTTCCTTAAATCCTAAGAAATATTTGTTTTCTATAAAGGAGGGGAAGCTATTAGGCCATATAGTATTAGTAGAGGGAGTGAGAATTGATCCCAGCAGGGTAGAGGCAATTCAGGCCCTGTCACTTCCTAGGTCTAGAAAAGAAGTTCAAGCTTTTTTAGGGAAGATTAAATTTTTGAGGAGGTTCGTCTCAAATTTTGCTGAGTTGGTGAAACACATCACAACCATGCTCAGAAAGGGAAATGAAGTAAAATGGACTGCTGAACCCAGGGAATCTTTTGTCCAAATAAAAAAGACATTGACTGAGGCATGTATGTTGTCCAGTCCTGATTATTCCAAGGATTTCCTTGTTTTTTCTTTTGCTTCCTTTGATACAGGAGTAGCGGTCTTATTGCAGAAAAATGAGGAAGGGAGAGAGAAACCCATTTCCTTCTTCAGTAAGGCATTAAGAGATGCAGAAATCAGGTATGAGATCATGGAGAAGCATGCCTATTCCTTGGTGAAAGCTCTCAAATCTTTCAGATTATATGTTTTGCACTCAAGAGTGACTACATACATTCCTTCAACCTCTGTAAAAGACATCCTTATACAACCTGACATAGATGGGAGAAGAGGTAAATGGATTGCCAAGATCCTTGAGTTTGACCTGGAGATAAAGCCCACCAAGTTGGTTAAAGGGCAGGGTTTAGCCAAGCTGCTGAATAAATCCAATTGCAAGGCCTTGGGGGTTAGCTTCATCAATGCTTGCTCAGGAAATAGCAGGCTGAGTCATCCAAAAAAATCTCTCAGGGTGGCTTATCACTAGAAGAATGCACCTGGTACAGAGAAATTTTGTACTTTCTGCAAGAGTTGAAGCCTCCTGATGGAATGGGAAAAAGAAAGGCAAGAGCTTTAAAGCTCAAAGCAGTCAGATATTGCCTTATTGACCAAGTCTTGTACTGGAGAGACCCTCTAGGGGTGTTTCTGAGGTGTCTGAACTCACAGGAAGCCCATAAAGTTATGTTTGACTTGCATAGCGGCCTTTGTGGAGGGCATCATTTCTAGAAGACCATAGCTCAAAAAATTCTTAGGGCTGGGTACTATTGGCCCACCTTATTCACTGATGTCTACAGAGAAGTCAGAACTTGCATCAAATGCCAAAGGTTCTCAGGAAAGTAGTAGCTCAAATCTTTGCCACTAAAGCCTGTAGTAGCTTCAACACCCTTTCAACAGTGGGGGTTGGACTTCATTGGAGAAATTCATCCTCCTTCAAGTGGCCATCACAAACGGATCCTGACTGTAACAGACTATTTCACCAAGTGGATAGAAGCTGCCCCCATCAGGAGTGCTTCAAACAAGGTAATTATCAGCTTCCTGGAGGATATCATAGCCAAATTTGGCTATCCCACCAGAATTGTCACTAATAATGCTTCTTCTTTCAAGCCTGAGCCTCTAGTTAAGTTTTGTGAGCAGTTCGAGATTTCACTAATTCACTCCACTCCCTATTATCCTCAAGGAAATGGACTGGATGAATCTTCCAATAAAATTCTAATCAAACTCATTAAAATATTATTGGAAGACAATAAGAGGGCCTGAGATTCAAAGCTCAAATTCTCTCTATGGGATGATCGAGTGACAACAAAGAAGTCCTTGGGTACCTCACCTTTTCAATTTTTTTATGGGACGGAGGCCGTGTTTCCCACTCAGCTCGCTTTACCTATAGTGAAATTCTTTCAAGATCATGAAGGAGAGCCAGACCATATGGTCAGAAGAATTCATCAAGTGGTGGAAGTGCAATAGATCAGGGAGTCGGTAATGGACATAGCTCATAGTCATCAGCAGAAGATCAAGCAGGCCTTTGACAGGAAGGTCAGGAAGGAGGAATTTGAGCTGGGATATTTGGTGCTTAAGTGGGATGCACCCAGGTAGGATAGGGGAAAACACATCAAGTTTGAAGCCCTCTGGATCGGGCCCTTCAAAATCTCTAAAGTATTCTTAAATAACACGTACAGGTTGCAGGATTTGGAGGGTGAAGAATTTTTTAACGGCCCAGTAAATGGGAATTTCCTGAAGAAATGTTTTGTTTGAGCCTTAGATGACTCCTCTATTTTTGTAAATATTGTTTTTCTGTGTATTTTTGGCTTCATAAATGATTCCATAGCCCAACAACAAGGCTATGAAACTGCAAAGAGTTCTTAGAGCCTCACAGGGAGAACTCTATCCCCCATGGAGCCTAATGTTAGCACATATTCTTGTAAGGGGGAAGCTTGTCTCTGGATTTGGGTCCTTGGTGAGGAATAGATGAAATGGGGCTTAAGACCCATTAAATGAAGTTATCCAAGGTCGCAGTCATGAGCGCCCAAGCGTAGCATGCATAAAATCTCTATTTTCAGGTTAAAAATCAAGCAGGCGGGCATTTTTGATTTTTAGCGGTGAGGATCCATAGATGGAGAAGATCAATGGTCATTGGGTAAGCCGAAGCCACGGAGTTTCATGAGGTTTAGTGCATGGGCTCATCCCTTAGGGCCAAAGTCATGAAATGATTGTGGTCTTCCGATCCAGTTGGGACACATGGCGCCTGATTAAGTCCGGTTGCCATTTCAGCTACCGGGACTTTGAAATACAAGGGTCGAGAGCAAAGGAATGAGAACTCCCAGTGGGAGAATCCCAAAAATACATTAAGGTTCATCGTGACCATCCATATTAAATCAAATCCGACCATTGATTGCAGATTAGCCGTTTTGGAATTTTGGCTACTGGGACTTTGGAAGACAGGGGGTCGCTCCTCCATTGCATCTGGAATCACTGAAACATGAAATGAGAAAAGCACCTTTGAATATAGGCGCAGGTTCATGACCCTTGGTCACTTGGGGAGATAAAAAGAGCTGTGCAAAGGGCTAAAGCACCTGGTTTAGCTGCAGGAGGCATCACCACATTCTCCAGGTGCCCATTCAACTCAATCTCGATCCTGATCCGTACTAGAGGTAAATAAATGTAGGATGAGGTGGTTGAAACCTTGCCTCACTCCTTAAATGTAAGGCATGGAGGTTCTGGCAGGCAATCTTCCCAAGATCATCCTGTGTGCAGATTTTCCTAAAGAAGCCATGCCGATCTGATGTCCTCGTCTAACTAGAAGAGCCCGCACACACTAATTTGGAATTTAATGTCTCAGCTACCCTCCTACTGCCAAGGTGGAAAATTGATCTGAGTATATATAGTCAGCATGGATGGTAGAGCAGAGCTCCCGACTGTAATGTTTTAATGAAGCACTAGTTTTCTTGGCTATGTATTTGCAAATGAATTTTTCTTGTTCAATGTAAGGAAACTCTCTTTTTCATCTGGTTTCGATCTCATACTAAAAGGGTTCATGATTGATTGATTCACATGAATTGTCGTGACTGTGTTATGATAAAGAATTTATTATAACGCTGTTATGTTCTTTTAGTGTTTCTGCTTTTGAATATAAGAGGTTCTTGTGTTCAAGTTTTCTTCTATTCCTCCTACTCACCCTTATTACAACTTATTGTCTAAAGTTAAACCAAGACCTCATCTACTTGTGCATTCCTGGCTTAGTTTCTGAGTTAGAATGATATTGTTCTGAGTTTACTTCCATTCATCACCCTTTATCAACAAATAGTGACATAAATTGATGGGCTTCAGGCTTACTCCTACTGCAATCCAGGAGTGACTTTTGAAGCCAACACATACAACATGCATCCGATGATCAGATTGTGGACACATATATCAAGGGCACTCGACAACAAAGGATCCAACTTTATCAAGTCATCAAAGCAGGGCAACTCCTGCACCAAGGGAAGTGGCTCACCCATGGCCAAATTCAACAAAACTTTCCTCATCTGATGGGGGACCTCAATGCAATGGAGACCATTGCTTCCTAGGGAGGGAGGATTTATCTAGATGGATATTGGTGGCCACCCACCTTTTCCAACTGGCTCAAAATAGTTTTCTGACAATTTTGGCAATTTACTATTTTTAGAAGTTTTAACTTCCGGGGCCATTTTGAGGGCCTAAATGAAGGTTTTTTGGGATAAATATCCTTAATGATAGCTAAAGGAATGATTGAGCCCCCAAAATGAATATCCTCTATGATACCTTTCCAACGAGATATCAAACGCCTAAAACAGAGATCGTATGCAAAAGTTACGAACTCGGGAAGTTGATGTACTAACTTACCCAAACGGGGCCCACATGACTTTTGGCACTCCATCTCCTAGGGTTAGGTTTTTGGATTTCTAGGGTTTTTGGAATTATTATTTATTTTAAAAAGGCCTTTAGAGCCTCATTGTAATCTTCTTCTTGCGAATGTGCACAACCTTCATATCTCTTCTCAGAGATAAGCTGCCACCATTCCATCAAACATGTTTCCACTGCATTTTACAGTTTCAGCTTATTTCGTTATTGAATAGAAAACCAGTTTTACTGTATCTCTATTATTTTGTGTTAAGAACCTGTTAATAATATGTATTCGTTTTTTTCTACTCACAAAATCTGGATCACCATGCCATTCCATTACCATGTCTGTCCATGCCATGGCATTTCCACGCCATTTCCACGTCTTTCCAAGCCATTTCTATGCCATTGCCATTCCTTTCCATGCCATGTCATTTCCATGTCATTTCCATGCCTTTCCATGCCATTCCATTTCCATGCCTTTCCAATCCATGCCATGCAATTGCCATGCCTTGCCTTGCCACTACATTCCTTTCCTTGCCATGCCATGGCTTTACATGCCATGCCTTTACATGCCATGAGATGCCTTTCCATTCCACGCCTTTCCTTTACATGCCATTTCCACACCATTTCCATGCCTTTTCATGCCATTCCATTTCCATGCCTCACCAAGCCATGCCATTCCTTCCCATTCCATGCAATTTCCATGTCATTTCCATGTCTTTCCATGCCATGCCATTTCCATGCCTTTCCTTTCCATTGCATTCCTTTCCTTTCCTTTCCATGCCATTCCTTTCCATTACATTCCATGACATGCCTTTCCTTGCCATTAGATACCATGCCATTCCACTTCCACGCCATTTCGATGCATTCTCATTTGTTGCCATTTCCTTGCCTTGTCATGTCATTTCATGCCATGATTTTCCTTGTTATGTCATTCCTTGCCTTGACATTATGTTATAGCAAGATTTTCCTCACCATTGCTATCTTGCATAGAGGGCCTTTTTCCATTTCCCTATGCGGACTTATCATCCCCTTTTGATGAATCCAGAGCTAAAAATATACATTTTTCCACATATACGCTCCCTATCTTTTATACAATATGCGTATATGCTTGCTACTCCACTACAACTCACGTATATCAAGATTTGTGCCAGAAAATAAAAAATGAGGTCGGGTTTCCATGTCATGATAGAAGATATTTGATCCTTGTCCTTCCATATACCAAAAACGTTCTGACTCGGCCCTTTAGTTGCATTCTGAAGGCTATAAGAGCACAATTTCGAGCTATGGAAAATAAGAGAAAGCATTCAACTTTGAGAGAAAAGTTACTTTGGAGAAATTACTTCATATTGAGTCTGCATCCCTTTGTCCCTCAAGTCTAAACAAAGTGTTCAACCCCCAATATCTTTCCCTATTTCTGAGAGGACCTAATTGGATCTTGCCTATGAGCTTGCCTTTGGTGGAGTATTGAAGTGGTGGAGACCCAGTTGGAAGGAACTTGGTTTCTTGGTTTTGAACCGTGCCGACACGGAAGTCTGTAATGTTGTCACTTCTACTGATCAATTATTAATATAAATACTCCTTTCCTGTCTTATTGGTATCTTGAAAATATATGATTATCATCCATGGGCTTTTTTGTAATGTTTGTTAATGTATTATTCTATCTGATGTGCTAATCCCTTTTATATCATCACTATGTACTTTCTCTGCTTGTTTTTTGAGAACTTCTTGTAGGTATAAAGCTTTGGGTAAAAGTGCTCAATGGTGGAACATCATCAAACGTTGGATTGAGGTAGGCCTCTTTATTATATTGCACATTAGTCTATATAGCATATGTTGGAATTGAGTTGATTTCTGCAGTCATACCTGTCTGTTGTGGTTTACCCTTGGCCATAGAGATTTTTTCCCTTGTAACAGAAATGGCAACTCCACTGGGGAGAGATCTTCCTTCTAAGGGTTGAAGTACTTTTTCTTCTTACATTGCTCTTTTTCCTTTGTGTTTCTTGTCGCATCATTGCTTGACATGTCCTATTCACTCTAGGTCTGAGTTTTCAGCCTTTTTCCCTTGCCTGGCCTTGTTTAAAGCATATACGCCCTTTTTTCCTTGACAGTCACGTATACACACCCGCTGTCTCACTGCAAGAAGTGTATATACACTCTGTTCTTTTGAACAGTCACGTATACCACTTCCCTTGCTTGTTTTCTTGGTTTAGTGATTGTTGGGTGGGATTTGAAGATTGCTAAGCCTTCTTAGGTCTTTGTAGTGTCTGTTGCGATCATCTGGGATGACAAGAAACCTGTTTGGAGTTTAATTTTTGGGTGGAGTCTTTCTCTTTGTTTTCCATTTTTGATTTGTCCTTGTTCTCTGGACTCTTTGCGTGGTTTCTTGGTATTCTGCTCAAGTTATTTCTTTTATACACAGTAGAATTTATATATCACGTTGCTCATCAGTTCATGCATTTTCTTTTTAGTATATTGAAAATACAAAAAAAAATAGGCATTTTGCATTGATTGGCATTTTCGTCGTGGAATCTTTATCATTAGCTTAGCACATTTGGTGAAAGATTGCATTTTACTTCTGAATTGCAAAATTGAAATTGAAGACTGAACTATTCTTATTAAGCATATCATTCATTGAAAAGTTAAAGACAGACTTTGCATTATATCCATATTTATTTTCTTGCAGGGTAATAACACCATGAGTTTCACTTCCATACCTTTTTGAGTAACCACGACCAATAAAATTTACGCTTTAAACTAAAATTGATTAGTCACGATTTTATTTTTAGGGTGCACAAACTAGCCTAGGATTTAGTGCCTTGGAATAGGATTTTGTGAGTAAAATTCTCCAAGGAAATTAAATCGACATATATGTCTGAGACAGGGAGTTGAGAAGTCCATTATATAATTGATAATATCGGAAGGCTCTGCTCACACCAGAGTTAATCACGAGGTCGCGCGAAGTTAACCCCTGGATACTCACCTAGCGTCAAAGATATTTCTATGGATTTATTCGTATTTGGGGATCTTTCTAGTACCCATACCTCTGTGATAGGTGGTGCTTTCAAGGTTTTGGGCTTTGCTACCTTGCCCATATGGTGATCCAGACTTACGACTGCTCTCTTGTGCAAGGTTATATAGTGGTTGATTAGTTTGTTGACTTAGGTATCTCATAGGTTACTTGTAGGGGTTATTCTGCTTGTATCCCGAGTCAGATAAGGGTTGGACAACACACAACCTTTATGGAGGATTACCTCTCCAGGGGGATCTGACTGACTGGTTGTTAATCCTACGAGGGCCCTTATAACTAATTCTGTTACCTCCAAACTTTAGCGAGGAGTCTCAATTCCCTCTTGGATGAGACATACCTTCTTTAGCGAGGGAGGCCACTCAGCCACTTTAGACCGTTTGCATGCATATTGGCCATTTGACGTTTTTGTATGCTCTTTTAATACTAGTTGACCTTAGGAGTCTTTTTTGGGTTTCATCATTATGGACAATGGAGTTTCTTTTGCTCCCTCATTCACTGCTACCCACCCCATGATGCCTTGTCATTTCATGGGGATGGACCCTTCCGTTTTCTACAATGGTATGCATAACTACAATGGTATGCATAACTACAATGCTCAGTTCACACCTTGGGTCTCTAGTCATTTTTCTATTGATATGCCTCCTCATGTGTAACCCTCTCCCTGGTCTTCATATATGAATCCTAGCATTGGATTTGGGGGCACTATCACTCCCATGCCTACTTCTTCGTTTGATATGAGTCATGTCCCCATGGGAGGATGGAACCTTCCCCCTTATGGATCCAATACTAGCTATGCTTTTTTAGGAGCCAATACTCAGATGGGTGCTTATCCCACTTATTACACCCCACCCTTCTATATTTCGTCTTCCATGTCATTTCCTTCGAACACTTTTTCCATGACAAAACCTTAAGTATCCCCAGGTCTTTCATGTGGGCAGAATCAATTTTACGGTTCTGGCTACCCTCTTTATGGGACCCCTTCACAAGGGGGCAACATATATCCTCACTCGAATAATTCTTGTCTTACCTCGGTCTCTTCTCAGACCTTAGTGATGATGCCCGTCCATACCTCTTCAGACCATTTTGGCATGAACCAACACTTTTCGGGGCTGGGGTAGGGGGTACACCAAGATCCCGCTTGGCTTGCAATTTTTCAGAATCAATCTTTCCCTGAACCTTGGAATGAAATGCCACAATCTATCGCCAACCCAGTCACATTCAGTCATACTAGGGCTCCATCACCAACCTCTACCAGTCATGTCAGAGATGGGTCGACTTTTTCTACAAACTATGTCGAAAACTTGCCCCCAACCTCTACCAATTATGTTGGGGGCACCATTCTTTTTTTCCTAAATCATAACCATGTCATGTCTCCCACCTCTATTCATCATACATGAGATGACTCTCTTTCCCCTACTAGTTACATCGATAAACCTAGATGTCTCAGACATAAACCGAAATTCCTTTGCAGGACTTGCGAAGGAAGTCACCTTAATCGTTTGTGACCAGTTACTATCGGGACACCAAAAGCATGGGGCTCACCCAAAATCCCTTTGGATTCTAAGAAACCCACAGTTTCTCCTTACACCACTTCTCCTTTGATGGTCTTGGTGGTTCCACCGCTGCAACCTTCCCCTGACCTCACCCCCATTGTCGAGGGTGAAATGTCTCTTGCCCCCATTAATGTGCACCCCCTTCAACCTATATTTGAAGAAGTGATCATGCCAGTGCAATCTCTGGTCAATCCCACTCTTCGTGAAGAGAGTGACACACCTTCTAGTCATGTCATAAACATTCCAAGTCCTCCCCCTTCTGAACGAGAGAGATTTATTCTTCCCCTGAATGGTCTCCCTCCAAGTCTTGACGAAATCCCCTTCGATTGGGACGATCTAATGGGTCATCCCATTCCCCCAGCTATGTATTTTCCAATAAGAGACATTATCCGAACCATCACAGAGACTGTAACCTCCATTATCACTTTCTCCTCCTCGACTCGGAGAGCCTTGGGTTTTCCCAAGATTTTGTTAGCTATCCATGAGATACTGACTTTCTACAGAAGATCGAGATGGGAGCCTTGGCCTCCCCCTTTACATGTTGATTAATATAGAAAAACAAGTCTCATTTAAGATCTTTTCCGACTCATCTAAAAAATGAAAAAATATTGCCGAGTGATTTTTCCCTTTCACGCTCGTTAAAATTGGATTTGAAAGGTCACAAGTCTTAGTTAAGCTCTTTTCTGACTCACTACCAAAAATGAAAAGATTTCTGAGTGAACTTGTCTTTTTCACACTTGTAAATTGGATTTGAAAAGACGTCTATTTGGCACAAGTTTACCCCTTTTTCACACCAAGTAGACTAAAATATATAAAAAAGGACATTTTTTTAGCGTTAAGTTGTGATTACATCGCATGCCCTTGCTTGCAGTATTGAGCCTTTATCTGGTTCTCACTTTGCATTGCAAACCGTTGCCTAAGCAGTTTGCATCCTCAACCAAGCAGAGCCTTGTTTATATCCTTCACAATTTGACACCCTATACCCTGGAGGAAACATCAGCCCAAGTGTCCATCTCCAGTATGCATTCCCTTGCATTAAGCATAGGTATGTTCCACTGCTGGAACTAGTTTTTCTCACTTGCGACACTCGTTGCCTCCTCTGTATCATAGAATTCATTTGTTATGAACAAACAAAAAAAGACGGGTGGGAAGGGAGTACTATATTGCAATTGGTAGCAGTCGTTTCGCCTTTAAACATAGCACAAAATTATTGAGTCCTTGTGTCATCATAATTTTGGGTTTAGCATGGTCTTAGTAATTTGATCTCGCTACATAGTTTTCTCTACCGACTGGTTACTCTTCCAGTCCCTATAGAGAAAATTATGGATGCCTCTTGCATCTAATTTTCACATCATTGAGTCCATGCTGTCGGAGTCCACCATATGTCTCATGATCTTGTTCAAAGGAAGTCTATCAACCTGTGTTGGCCACTGCTCAGAAATCTTGACTTTGCATGCTGGCCATACCCTCAGTTTGTCTCAGAATCACATGATACTTTGGACTTATCATGCACCGTGGCCCTACTTTCATCATTGGTAGGTCACCTTGAACCCAACAATTGACCTTATTACCTCTTGCCTATGATATTTCCTTTGGTGGAGGATTGAAGTGGTGGAGACCCAGTTGGAAGGAACTTGGTTTCTTGGTTTTGAACCGTGCGTTCACAGAAGTCTGTAATATTGTCACTTCTGCTGATCAATTATTAATAGAAATACTCCTTTCCCGTCCTATTGGTATCTTACAAATATATGATTATTATCCATGGGCATGTTTGTAATGTTTATTAATGGATTATGCTATCTGATGTGCTAACCCCTTTTATATCATCACTATGTACTTGCTCTGCTTGTTTGTTGAGAACTTCTTGTAGGTATAAATCTTTGGGTCAAAGTGCTCAACGGTGGAACATCATCAAATGGTGGATCGAGGTAGGCCTCTTTCTTATATTTCATGTTAGTCTATATAGCATATGTTGGAATTGAGTTGATTTCTGCAGTCATACTTGTCTATTTTGTTTTACCTTTGGCCATAGAGAGTTTTTCCCTTGTAACACATTACATGCCTTTCCTTCCCATTACATGCCATGCAATGCCATTTCCACACCATCTCCATGCCTTTCCATTCCATTTCCATGCTATTTCCATGTCATTGACATGCCTTGCCAAGCCATTCCATGGCATGCCATTGTCATTCCTCGTCATGCCATGCCATTGCATCCCATTTCCATGCCATTTCCATTGCATACTATTGCATCCCATTGTCATGCCATGCCATGCCCATGCCTCTCCAAGGCAATAAATGATATTAAATAAGTTACAACAGGACAAATATAACAACCCTAAAAACAAGTAATCATTAAATGAAAGGGGGTTGAAAATTCTAGCCTAAACTAGGGTTTAGATAAAAAATGCTTGTTGAAATGCAAGATGACACATCAAATCCCTAGAATATTCAAGACATCAATCCCTAAAGGGATGAAAAATATGACATAAATATAATAAAAGGTGTCAAGGTTTATTCTAAGGGTGAAATATGACAACTAAACCCTAGACGTCAAGATAACAAGGATGGAAATCAGGGTAAGTCTTAATCTAACCATGAAATTGAGGGTTTCAAGACAAGGTTAATTCAATAATAATACAAGATAACATGCTATATCACCATTTTTATAAAACATTTATTTGATACATTCAAGAAATAACCTTTCATAAAACTTGAAATAATGACCTAGACCTAGACCTTGCCTTGCCTTGCCTTACCAAGCCATGCCTTTCCTTGCCATTCCATGCCATGCCTTTCCTTCCCATGTTGTAACTTTCTTTGTCATTCCATGCCATTCCATGTCATCCCTTATCTTTCATTGCCTTTCCATGCCATTTCCTTGCTTTGCCTTGCCATGTCATGCCGTACCATGCCTTACCTTTCCATTACATGCCATTTTCATACCAAGCCAATCAATGATATTAACTAAGTTCAAACAAGTCATTGGGAAATCCAAAACACCACAAATCAATAAGGAAACTATAGTTTTTATAAACCTTGTAATTAATATGTTTAACTTCAACAATATGACAAGTTAGAACATGACAATTAATATAACAACCCTTAAAACAAGTAATACCGCAAATAAAGGGGGTTGAAAATGCAAGCCTAAACTAGGGTTTAGATAAAAAATGCTTGATGAAATGGAAGATGGCATATAAATATGACAATTAAACCCTAGAAGTCAAGCTTACAAGGATGGAAATTGAGGTTATGTCATAATCTAACCACGAAATTGAGGGTTTAAAGACAAGGTTAATTCAAGAAAAATACAAGATAACATGCAATATCACTGACTTAGAAAGATCACTTACTAGGTAAATAAATGACCTAGACCTACACCTTGCCTTTCCTTTCCTTTCCTTTCCAATCCATGCCTTTCCTTGCCATGCCATCCCATGCCTTTCCTTTCCATGCCATGCCTTGCCTTGTGTTATCTTTCCATGTCATGTCATGCCTTGTCTTGCATTGCCTTGCCATGCCATGCCATGCACTTCTTTACCTTTCCTTGCCATGTCATTCCATGCCATGCCTTTCCTTGCCATGCCATGCCTTGCCTTTCCTTTCCTTTCCATGTCATTTCATGCCTTGAATTTTCTTACGATGCCATTCCATGCCATGCCTTGCCTTGCCATGCCTTTCTTTCCCATGCCATGACTTGCCTTGCCTTCACTTTCCATGCCATGCATGTCATGCTTTTCCTTGTCATTCCATGCCATGCCATGCCTTGCATTGTATTTCCATGCCTTGGCTTGGCTTGCCAATCCATGCCTTGCCTCACCGTGTCATGCCATTCTATGGCTTGGAAATTCAAGGTATGACATGGCATGCCAAGGCAAGGAATGGCATGGCATGGAAAGGCAAGGCATGCTAAAGAAAGGCATGGCATGACAAGGCAAGTAATGGCATGACATGGTAAGGCAAGCCATGTATTGGAAATGCAAGCCAAGGCATGGAAAGGCAAGGAAACACATGGCATCGAAAGGCATGGCATGGCATGTCATGGTATGGAAAGGCAAGGCAATTCATGGCATGGCATGGCATGGAATGGAAAGGGAAGGAGTTGCATGGAAAGGCATGGAAATAGAAGTGAAGGAAATGAAAAACATTTCTATGCCATTCCATGCTTTTCCATGCCATTCCATGCCTTTCCTTGCCTTACCATGCCATGCCATGCCTTTCCTAGCTTTGCAATGGAATGCCATGTCTTGCCTTGCCTTGTCAAGCCATGCCTTTCCATGTCATG
>JASDQU010239626.1:7694-18061 GCA_032191745.1 Picea mariana
GGTTGTATCCCTTCATTTGCTGGATAATAATAAAGGAAGGACCTAGAAATTTCTCTGGTGGACGTAGCCCACACTGGGTGAACCACGTAAATCTGTGTCTCTCTTGTATTGTGTGTCTTCTGTTTTTTTTTGTTTCTGCATTTGTTTTATTTTATTGCTCCACGGTCCTGTTTTTCTAACAATATAGGTCAATGATTGGTAGCTTACTATATGTGACAACATCAAGACTAGATGTAATGCAGGCAATTGGACATGTGACATGATTTTAAACATCACCAAAGGAATCACATGTCTTAGAAATGAAGAGGATTTTCAGATATCTCAAAGGAACAAAAGAGTTTGTATTATGGTATCCAAAAGGAAATGATCTATCACTTATTGCCTACACAGATGCAGATTGAGAAGGATGCATTGATGACCGACGAAGCACCAATGGATAAGTGTTCTACTTGGGTGAGTATTTAGTATCTTGGCTAAGAAAGAAACAATCATCAATATCTTTATCTATAACCGAAGCAGAGTATATTGCAGCAACATGATGTTGTAGACAGGTTCTATGGATGAAGAAAAATCTAACATATATAGAGGTTGAGTATGATGAACCCATTCCAATCTATTGTGATAATATAAGCATCATCAGTATCTTAAAGAACCCGGTGATGCACTCCAAGATGAAGCACATTTCAATCAAGTATCACTTTCTACGGGAATAGGTTGCAGAGAAGAACACCAAAGTTGAATAGGTGGGTACAAAATAACAAGTGACAGACATCTTTAAAAAATTTCTTCCAATAGAATCCTTTGAGTATCTTCGTCAGAGACTCATAATAAATTCTACTGCAAAATGAATGACTTTGAATTCTTATATTACATGTCTTATATTTACACGAGGAAGCACCATAAAGAGGAAAATTCAGGTTGGGAGATCAATTTCAAGAAGATTTTAGTCATGGGGAGTATTCCCAAGGACAACTCAGTTATGGGGAGCAACCCCGGATGGAAAGATACCNCACAGATGCAGATTGAGAAAGATGCATTGATGACCGACGAAGCACCAATGGATAAGTGTTCTACTTGGGTGAGTATTTAGTATCTTGGCTAAGAAATAAACAATCATCAATATCTTTATCTATAACCGAAGCAGAGTATATTGCAGCAACATGATGTTGTAGACATGTTCTATGGATGAAGAAAAATCTAACATATATAGAGGTTGAGTATGATGAACCCATTCCAATCTATTGTGATAATATAAGCACCATCAGTATCTTAAAGAACCCAGTGATGCACTCCAATATGAAGCACATTTCAATCAAGTATCACTTTCTACGGGAATAGGTTGCAGATAAGAACACCAAAGTTGAATAGGTGGGCACAAAATAACAAGTGAAAGACATCTTTAAAAAAATTCTTCCAATAGAATCCTTTGAGTATCTTCGTCAGAGACTCATAATAAATTCTACTGCAAAATGAATGACTTTGAATGCTTATATTACATGTCTTAGATTTACACGAGGAAGCACCATAAAGAGGAAAATTCAGGTTGGGAGATCAATCTCAAGAAGAGTTTAGTCATGGGGAGTATTCCCAAGGACAACTCAGTTATGGGGAGCAACCTCGGATGGAAAGATACCTTTGCCATTGACAACAAAAGGGGAGATATTTATCAGATGCATGATAGAAATGCTTGGGGAGAGAGAACATAGGCATGGTTCCAAGGGGAGCAATGATCACAGGGGGAGCATGAGATATGAATTCAATATTGCATCAGATTGTTTCCATCAATGCTAAAGGGAGAGATTCTTGATTAATTCATTTGGTTGGCATTGATGTCAACCCTTGAAGAAAGTCTGGTAGCGAATTCTGGTAGCACAAAGGTTTGGGTAATGAACCCATTTTTGTTTGATGTATAATGGTATGAGTTTTAATATATTTGAAGGTAATACTATTCTATATGGATAGTACATGTCATGGCATTTCTGGTGGTATGTTGAACGTCACATAATTCCTCACGGTTAGAGAGTTATGGCCATGTGAAGTTGGAAAACCCTCATCAGTCATATAGAATCCCAAAAAGGTCAAAGTAGTCAAACTGGTTGAAAAGAAGAAATTATTTAAATAAGACTATTCTAGATGGATAATACATGTCATGCCATTTCCAGTGGTATGTGTAATGTCACATAAATCCTCACGGTTAGAGAGTTATGGCCATGTGAAGTTGGAGAACCCTCATGAGTCATCTAGAAGCCCCAAAAGGTCAAAGTAGTCAAAGTGGTTGCAAAGAAGAAATTATTTAAATAATAAAGTAAAGTGACGAGTGTACTATAATTCAAAGTGGATACAAAAGAAATTATTTAAATAATAAATTTAATGGAGAAATTACTAAGTGGACAAGTGGTTTAAGATGGTTAGAAGGTAACCCCTTCATGAAGCTACATAAAAGAGTAAATAAGAGGCAAGGGTCTCTCATTTTAATTACACTTGAGCATATTGAATATCTATAAGTGACTAAGGTAACCAAAGGATATCTAAGGAAAATTTTAGAGGGAAGGTGAAGTAAAGAAGGTGAAGTAAAGAAGGCCGAAATTCAAGGGAGGATAAGTTCTTTTGATGATGCTTTCTAAGGTATGTTATTTACTGGTCATCTCACCATTTTCGCAATAAATTTTTTTATAGAATGATCCAGAACGCAAAATTTGGAGACCATTGAGGAAACATATCCAAGTAGTTGTGATAAAACGTTTAGCTTGTGGGTGGTTGTATTTTTGGAGTTACACTCCTTGGAAAATAGGGTTTGTGGCTAGTCCTGAAACTAGTCTAAAACATGTGTTTTGGGTAAAAACATCATCCTTCTTCATAACATATCCAAATTCAGTAAGAAAAAATGTATTGGTTAGAGTACAATATGTAGTATTATTTGTACCATTTTCAGATCCATACAACAAATATTCCATGCGAGGCACAATTTACAGGTTCGTTCTCTAGAATAAGCCAAAATTCAACAAGGTATGCCATTTTTTCTATAACTCCTTTTCTGAGAGGTTCCAAGTAGTGAAATATGAAGGAATTGCATAAAATACACTGAAGAACATTTTGTACCATTTTCAGATCTTTATTCATTATAGGTACATAGTTATGATTATTTCAAGTTATGGTTGTTGACTAATCCAAAATGAGTCATGTGAGACTAAAGTAAATTTTGATGAAAATGCTGGTCTCTTGTTGTTAAAGTTAAGGAAGGTTTGCATGTATGTGATCATATACACCAGGTCTATTACAGAGTTACAAATCAGATTTGGCTGATGAAATTGATGAGGGGTTTTGGTTGAGGTACATGTTGGGTACATGGTTGATCCAAGTAGTTGATGAGCTGGAACATACATGAGGTGTATAATTGATGATGTTGGTACATCTTGATGAGTCATAGTTCATGACTAGTTGATTCATGATTGGTACATACTCAGTATATGGTGTGAGGAACTTGTTAGTAGTATTGTTGACACATGGTTTATGGATGATGTAACATACTTGTCTTGGTATATTATTAGAAGCACATATTGATCTTAGTGATGATTATGAGTTGTTGTGTTATGTTTGGTTGATGCACATCTTGGTCATATTGTGCATATGGTTGAGAGTTGTCTTGGTGATATATCTTGGGGAGTAGATATGATTTGGTTGATAAGATTAATGAGACAAGTTGTTGTGATAGGTTTTTTGGACAGGTTATTGTGATAGGTTATTTGTACAAGTTTGGTGCATGATTGATGCATTTTTTTATGGTACAAGTTGAGTTACAGGTTGATGTATGGTACTAGTTAGCACAGATTATTGGTATAGGTTGTTACATGTTTTTTGGTGTGAGTTGATTGGTACAAGTTTACAACATTATATCTCACAGTCATAGTGTGATAGTGGTTCCATCATTCTACTTATATTTCAGGGCGGTTGGATGGGGCAAGGACAGGTGGTTGTAGCCACCTTCTTGTTGTAGACGGAGAACATAGGGTGTTGTAGTCTCCTTCTGGTTGTATCTAGAGAATTGGGGAGTTGAAGATTCCCTCAAGTTGTATCCAGAGAAACTAGGGGTTTGGAGCCTCCTTCCTGTTGCAGATGGAAAATAAAGGAAGTTGGTGCTTCCAATGAATGTAATTCTTAAAGACATATAAGAAAAATAATTCCATGTTTTTCTCCCGGTTTGAGTTTCCACGTAAAAACATTGGTGTACTGTGTATGTGTATGATTGCTCATTTGTTCATTGTTTATTTCCTCTACAACTATTGGATGATAATGCTACATTGATATAACACTTTCATTTTATGGTAAAAAAGGATTAAATTTCTCTATTACTGATTCACCCCCCTCTCAGTAATCCAATTTTTTTTTCCTGTCTTAAAATGCCAATTTGGAATAACTCTTCTGGTTTTAAGAAAAGTTGTTATTTTCCTCATCGTCATTCAAATCATAGTTTGTGACATGTTTTCTCTGAATGAGTTGATTAATTATTGACTAGAAACATATGATTTAATCATTACTTATTATATATATACTTAATAATACAATGATACTGGTGTTTATGTTTCCTTAATAAATATAAATGTAATTGTTTATTAATAAATTGATACCACTAAAAAATATTTTTCATCTATCCTTAATTTTTGAATATAAAAAGACTATATTATATTATATTAGATTATATATCTTTTGATGTGAATTTATTTTAAAAAATCAAATTATTAATGTACCAATTGTTGGGATATGTAACTCCTACTTGTCTTAGTTGTGCTCATATTTAAGTACTGAGTTTATTGGTCATCATTAGGTAGAAATCTAGTCTCTATGGAAGGAATCTGTTCCTAGATTTTAGGAGGTTGTTGAGACCTAGTTCATTTGAGAAATTATCTCCAAATATTTATCTTCTTAATTTGGTGCAAGGTTGAGATATTTCCTCATCCGATGGATCAATGTCGTTTTCTCTCTTGAGGTCATGATTATTATATTTATATGTACTCTATTTGAGTGTTTAATAGAGCATGCCTCACAATTTTGTTTTATGTAATAATCTATACTCTCATTAACCCATTTCCCAATATGGTATCAAAGCAAGACTAGGCTTGACTACCTCATGGGAGGTCTTAGGGAAATAAAAGGTATATGGAAGCTTGTGAGGGTAGAAGAATAGAGTAGTGCTAGAATATGTTGTTTTTCCATCATCAAAGTTTTGTTTGTATTTGTTTATCATGTTTGCGAGGATGAGTGAAGATATTTTTAAAGAAGTAGATTCAAGAGGATCGAGTATTGAATTAATCTAGGCACATGACTCTCAACAAGAATATTACAATGATGAATAAGTAGATGGGTGTGACAAATTACTTTTGTTCATTGAATTTTTGATAGAGGGGATGATATGGAAAAAGATATCAACGATACATTGGTAAGACAGATTGGTCGACAGTATGGGCATGCGTGATTTCCAAATGTGTTTTAGATTACATCCCAGCTAGTGTTTTTCCTCTGCCTCATGTTTGGGTCCAAAAAGGAAGATTGCTCGATGTCCTAACAAACACTTCCAAAATATGACTTGATAAGGTTGCACTCGACTAGTTAATATATAATATGTGTCTTTGAGATGCATGTGGCATCATGTGATTGCTAAGAGGATGTGATCCGAGTTTTGATTTTAGTTTTTTTATATCCCTTCAATCCATGTAGAGGTGTATCCTTCTCCACAACTAATCATCAGGTCGACAAAGTAGGAAGGCAACGAGAATGAGATTGTTGTTAATTGTTGCACATTGGGAACATAAACACAAAAGGATTTAGTGGAAAATAAATAAAACCAACAACAATAGATCAAAACAATAACACAATGAAAGAAAACACATCAATGAACACTGTATTTACGTGGAAAACCCATTTTAAGGGAAAAAACCACAAGGAAATGACAATGCATATTTTTATTATTCAAGGAAGAATTGCAACAACCAAATTATAGGATTACAATATTCCTCACCCCCTCATCCCATGGTGATGTTTGGAGAACATTGGGAAGATATTATCCTAGATTAATAATTAATAATATAATTATTTATTATTAAATAATATATATAATGAGTAATAATAATAATAATAATAAAATAGTTACCTATTATGCAAGGGATGCATCCTTTCATGGATAGTCACCATATGTTCTCTATATATGTAACACTAATCAGTTTAATACTACATAAACCATACATCATCTCATATTATCTCATATAAAAAAATCAACATGGTATTAAAGTGATACTGGGATTGAGTCCCTCAGAGAAGGGCCCATGAGTGTGTTTGTCCATCAGTTCTATAGAGAGAGGAATTGTAGTAGACTTCAACATGGAGATCGAACTAACCAATCCATGGTATAAAATATTTGATATTCAAAACCCCATTCAACATGAGTATCTCCTCCAACATCTCCTTTAATTCCTCGGGCTTGATCTTGTTCCCCGCATCCTTTTCCAAATACCTTCTTCCACACACCATTCAAAAATTTATATAATTTCTCACAGTAGATGTCTCTTCCATGATTTCTACAAGGAAGCCTCATCAGATCATTTCGAACATGGAACTTACCATATGGGCCACCTCTTGTACTCTGATGTAATCGAAATATTTGAGGTTCTTGGCACTAAAGATCTCGATGAGGAAGATTTTCCTGGCGAGGCGTCAGTGCTCTCCATAGGGAGACCAAGTGATGTACAAGTAGTTGTAGACAGTGTATTTCCCATCCTCAAGATGGGGTCGAGACAAGAATGTGAGGTTGTGGGAGTTGAGAAACTCTTGATCCATCTCAAACGAGGAGTCAACCACACACGACATGGATTCGAGTCTCATATAAAAAAGGGGGACATATGTTTTGGAGAGTTGATCCAATGACCTATGGTGTAGTTTCCTCGTGAGATTTAGGTTCTTGATTATGGGCCAAGAACAAGGATCGAACAGTAATTTCATAGATGGATTAAGTCACCTACATATCATGTAAGATGTTATGATGGTCACTAAAAGATAGCCTAGTATTCACAGATCTGTGTGGCAAGTTCCTGATATAAATCCATTGACATATTAGAAACTTTTCTACACTCAGGAATGTGTTTTTGCAATAAGCCTGGATATTGGGGTCCTTATATAGGCGAGAGATGAAATAATTCTCACAAGGAATTCATAGGGAATCTTAGAAGGACCATCACAATTGGCATGTGCATTCTAATAAAATGCGAGAGAATTTTTCGGGTGGTTTTCCCTATCAAGGTAAATTGTGTTATAATGATGAGAAGGTCAAAGGTCACTCTCGATGCAAATTGATTGTTTGTCGTTTGTATCCCAAATATTTCACCAATTTTCTTTGTCATATATTTGATAAATGGAAATGTGTATACAAAGTACTTATGTGAATACTCGTTAAAAATAAGTCCCTTTCACTAAATCTGGTAAAGATATCCATTATTTCTTTCCACGTCGAAGAAATGCCAATTTCTATTGAGAGAGTGGATCATGATAGTTCCTCTTTCACAAAGGGTGGAGAAAAGTCTCAAATCACACAGTTGTCCTTTGGTATTTACTTTTTCTTGGGGACCATCCCTTCATGATCACAACCTTGAAGGATTTAACTTTCCTTCGCAATGGATTGAGTTTAAAACATGCACCGAAAGGAAGGAGGTGATTGAGAACAATTTGATTACTTACAAGTCCTCCTAGGATATTGTTATGATAAAGATAGCTCCAATGCATCCTATTAGGTTAGGGTTTCCTCTTAACTTCCCTATATTTTACTATGATATTGTAAATTCGCTAGATAGGCCCTATAATCTTACAAAATAGGCAGTAGATGAGAGCAATGGAATAGACGATGGGTTCATTCATTAAGGACATTATTCAACTAATAAACAAGAAATAAGAGCACAAGGTCACCAATTTAATAATAGATGTCATGTTATGCTTCATGATTGATGCTCTTTGTCTCTGCGATGATGTTGCAATAGCCACTCTATGGGAGACACTTATTGTTATGTATGATTTATGGGATAGAGAATTTCTTATAGAACAAAAAACTCATTTAGACTCTGCTTTTTCTATCCCTGAACAATGACAAAAAGTATAGATGTGGACATGAACTTGTGTGAATGGAGGCTTCAGTACAACATAGGTGGAGTACATAGAATCTAGTTTGGAAGTTCACAAAGCAGTATGGCTTTGAAAGTTCCTTCCAAATTTATTTGGTCAAATGCTTGAGCCTATGTTGATACACCGTGACAATCAATGTTGTATGAGACTATCGATGAATTCAGTTTTTCATGAGAGTAGCGACTGTAGTAGGAACTAGGTAGCAAGAAAACTAGAAGCAAGGGTATTATCCCTAATATGAGAGCCCGTATTTCTTTGAAGGACCATTTTCTTTGGTACGAGAGCCCGGAAGATGTGTTATTGAATTTGAGCCACTTTCCCTTGTACAGTTTCTCAATAATGTTATGCATGTCATCAATATTTCTGGTTTGAAAGCAATGAAAGATAAAATGATATTAGTTCCCTTGATCTTCTCCCTTTCTGGTGTAGTCTCTAGAAGGGGGACCTGGTTAGGGGACAATGAGATCACATGGAAGCCATCATGATTTATTTTGAGTTAAAGACTCAAGGGGAGTAATCTAGCTCATGCAAAGAATCAGACATGGAGGAAAATACCTCACAACATGATATCATGGAGTGAAATCACCAAAAATGATGCTCAGAGACAAGTAGTCTCTAGGAGCAATGTACCTCCCAGGATGAGACCAGGCCAAATAGTAGATACATTTACATTGACCATGAATGAAATCTATGGTGATGGATCTAGTGATGGAGGAAGATATAGTATGAGACTCAAAGAGAGAAATTGTAGCAGTCACTGTACATTATTCGAGCCATGAGATTTTGAGGGAGCAGGCATGGTAGAAGTTCCAGTGTATGTTGAGGCACTCCCAAAGAGGGAGGCAATACTACATCCAGAGGGAGAAAAGATTGTGTTACCTCCATAGAAGGAGGAAGAGATACGTTCAGTGTTAGAGGGAGCAGAGATAAAAGAGGAGTCACCTCCATCTCTACAAGGAGTATTTATTGAGCCACTCTTAGTTATAGATAAATTAGTTGTAGAGGAAAAAATTACAGAGAGAGATTGGAGGACCTACTCGCAATAAAAGAGCCATATAGTGTTATACAATAAGAACCCTGATCCAACTCAGGATTTGAGTAGACTAAGCTGCAGTAGAGTAGGGGTACCCATGTGGTATAGTTGGATATGTCTTTGGAGATGAAGAGAGGCTGCAAAGATATACAATTCTGACTAGGAAGAGAGTGCAGTTGATAAAAAGGGTAGCAGAGGGTGCTGCTTCGGCTCATGACACTACTACATATTGTAAAAAATTTGACGTTTTATTTGTGGCGTTATGGACAAAATTGTCCATATTGTCGCAAAATAGAGGAAATTTATAAAAAAAAAATTCATGTTGCCCGATAACGTCGGTCTTGCCACGTTGACGTCTCTCTTGCCATGGTAATGTCGCTCTTGCCATGTTAACATCGCTCTTGCCACGTTTTCTACTGGAACGTCTCTCTTGCCATGTTTTCCACTAGAACGTCTCTCTTGCCACGTTTGTGAAGATGTATGTCGCAATTGCCACGTTAACATCGGTCTTGCCACGTTAACGTCGGTCTTGCCACGTTAACGTCACTCTTGCCATGTTTTCCACTGGAACGTCTCTCTTGCCATGTTTGTGAAGATGTATGTTGCAATTGCGACACTTTGGAAACTAGGTTTTCCCCTCCAATAGTCACCTTAGTATGTTCACCAAGTCAAAATACCAACGGTCACTTAGGACTTTTTTACATCAGAATTGCGATGTTACAAAATCTATAAATATGTTGCATTTGACGGATGTTGCGACAAGTTTGCTATAATAACGACTCTTCAAAAAGGGTTTGCGGGTCTTCTCGGTGAACAAAAAATAGATATTTGTTTTAGTATAAGTCTGTGGCGAAGGATGTCAGAAAACATTAGAGTTGAATGGGTTCAGTGTCATTCAGCATGCCATATTCAAAATCTTACTTCTTGATCTTGTTTGCATCATAACTTTTCACCATAATATTGATCATTTCTCATTTAAATATTTCACAAAGCATGCTCTTCTCTAGTCTCTCCAATTCTTCCAATCATTTTTAAAAATATTTTGTTGTCTATATCGTCTATGTTACTTCTATTTACAAGGATAACACCTAGTTTTCTATCGACATTATTGCTTATTTGTCAACGGTTTTTACATTTATCATTTCTTCCATGTTGTCCTATATTTCGAGAGAAT
>JASDQU010239630.1:0-16681 GCA_032191745.1 Picea mariana
AGAAGAGAGTTGTAGCAGAAGAGTTGTAGAGGAGAACCCATGTACAAAATCTTGAATTAATATATGAAGCTTTGATTCAGACTCATGGTGTTATGATGTTTTATGTGTATACATGCTAAATGGTTTTCTTATAGTTTCTTACTCTCTCTGTCATGCATTTGTTATTATGTTGTGTGTGAATGTATGTTTTCATGTTGAATGTTTAAATTCTAAGAGAAAGAGAATGAGTTTCAGTTGTTTCTCTTCCTGAGAGAATTTCCTCCAAGGAGTGTAGTGAAACATCCGCAAGGAGTGCGTGACAAAGGTTCAGAGTTTATCTCTGAAATCTCAGGAGAGATACCGTTGTTTTCATTCCAACAGAAGTGTAAGATAAGCATAGAAGTCATGCAAGGTGTTCGCAGGCTATTCGAGACCTTAGAAATTATCAACTAAGGTTGAGAGATTGAAGGACTATTGTTGCAGAGAAAGTGCATAGAGTCGGGAGTTCAAGTACGCTGAAGTATTTGAAGGATTGCTGCAAGGAGTGCATGCAAGAGTCTCCTTGAAGAACTGAGTTTTCGAATAAAGATTAGAAGGGTTAGGGCCTTTGAATCATTCAAGAGAAAGCAGGAAGCTCAAGTGATTTTGTAAAAGTCACGCCCCAGAGAAGGATCACAGAGTCGATTTTGAGCCAGATATTCTTGAGGAGGAAACTGAACGGTCGGAATTCTCCAAGGAGAACTCCCGAAATAGCAAGGACTGTAGGATCCAAGAAATTTGTGGGGTAAGTTAAGCGTTGGACACATCCACCTTCGAAAAGAAGGATTTAACATGGACCATTGATTTCGATCATTGGACCATCGAGATCATTTCAGCATTTTGGGGGTCATAAGTCCAAAGTGTGGACGAAACCTTTTGATGATCAAATCCCCGAAACACGAAAAGCATTTTCGTGTATAAAGGCGAAGAGTGACAATTTCAAAATTTCAAAACTTCAGAATTTAGGGTTTCAGAGGTCTTGAGGGTGAGTGATCGGGACACAACGGGGAGGGAAGCCTGAAATCATAAATCACGGTAGGATATTTGTCGACATTTCGAGAATCAATGTTTCAGCATCCCCGTTGATAAGGAGTAGAGCACTCTACATAAATAGTATCGAAAACGCTAACGCGAAGGAACTGTGGAGGAGCGTTTCGGCAATTCAGCATTTCGGGGTCTGGAAGGTAGAGGAGGTAGAGAGTTCGAGATCGAGCATCATGAACTCCTAGTACGCGAAACCACACCAGCTGTCGGATCAGGGGAGGATCACAGTTGTTGATCTCCTTGGAAGTGAGATAGCAACATTTTGGTATTTCGGGGTTCAACATACCGGGAATACTGATGACAAGGAGCAGGAAACAGTGAAGTCGAAATCTCGAAGTCACGAAGCGTGACAGGACTTAGGATGGACTTTGCAGGATTTTGACAATTCGGATTTCAGGACTCCAGGAGTCAAGAGGCAGAGTTGCACATCATCGCAACTCCTGAAATCACGAAGAGTGGAAAGCCAAAGTTAGTGGCGAGAAGGGTCTAGTGTTTGGTATTTTGGGTTTCAGAGATCAAAGAGGTAAGGTGCTCGACACCAGGATTCAAGAACTCATGAAATCCGGTATCCCGAAAGGAAAAGGGGAAAGCCCCAATGCTAGTTGGGTGTTGATCGTGGAGTTCATGCCAGTGAAAAGATCACGTGAGAATAACTCAGCAGGACCTATGACATACACTCAGTTGGGTGTGTGAATAAATTTCCCAAAGAGGAAATTGAAGAGCCAGTCAGACTTTAAGGGGCTGAAATTGAAAGATCCTGTGCAGGCTCTAACCTGAGGGTTGGGGTGCTGAGTCAGTGTCGTATCAGAGCCCAAAAAAACTTCTTTGCTTTATGTACCAGAGAGAAAGGAATATTTCTCAGCCATGCCACCGAGAAGAAGAGACATACCAATGCGTGATCCAATAGTGGAAAGGGAAATGCATGAACTACGTGCTAGGCTTGATGCCATGGTGACAACACAAAGGTGCACAATCAACGTTGGGGTTATCAACGAGGCTGAAAGTGAAAATGAAGCTAGAAATGAGGGATAAGAAGTTGCAGCCGAAGATGCAGCATATGAACACCTATTCAGGGCTGTTGCGAGGATAGGTGCCAGAGCAAAAATGGACATTCCAGTATATGAAGGAAACCTGGATGTAGAAGAACTTCTGGACTAGATTAGAGCTTTGGATAACTATTTTGATTATGAGGATATTGAGGAAGAAAAAAAGGTTAAACATGTTGTCACAAGACTTAAAGGACATGCAACAATACGGTGGGATGAACTGTAGGCTGACAGATGTTGTAAAGGCAAGCAAAAAATCAAAAGATGTAATAGAATGGTTGCAAAGATGAAGGAAAAATTCATACCCAAGGATTATCAAATTACTCTGTTTCAGAGAATGCAGAATTTAAGACAGAAGTTGAGTTTAGTAAAAGAATACACTGAGGAATTCTACAAGATAAACATCAAAGAAGGTCATCGGGAAAGTGATGATGAAAAGGTTTCTAGGTACATGAATGGTCTGCAATATGACATTCAGGATGAGATGAGCATGATGAGCCTTCAGAATATGGAGGATGCTTATCAGATGGCTCTGAAAGCTGAAGAGAAGCTGAGCCGAAATCTAGGTCAGAGATGCCAAGGCAGAAGTCAAGAAAGAGGCAAAACAATTGCCCAAGCCAGGAATCAGAAACCTAAAGAAGAGTGGAGGAAACATCAAACTCAAACTGAGAGAGGTGGAAGCTCACAGAGAGGAAAGTATGCTGATAGAAATACTTTTCCTCGAACCAGAGGAAGAGGAAGAGGCAGAGGTGGAGAAATAAAATTCTTTACCTGTGGGAAAAATGAACACAAATCCTATGAATGTCCAGATAGAAAGAAAGAAGAAGGTGAAACTCACATTGCCGAAGCACAAGGATGGAATGTTGAGGTAGAAGATGTTAAGGGAGGAAGATCACTGATGATGAGAAAAGTTCTCTTAACGCCAGAGAAGGAGGCAGAGAACCCAGCCCAAAGGAGTAGACTTTTTTGTACTGCTTGCAAGACCAAAGACAAGGTATGAAAAGTCATCGTGGACAGTGGTAGCACAAACAATATCATTTCTATAGAGATGGTAGAAAACCTGGAGCTGGAGACTATTGAACATCCAAGCCCATATGGAGTTTCGTGGTTACAAAAAGGACATCAAGTAAATGTCACTAAACAATGTTTAGTTGAATTTAAAATAGGAGGATATAAGGATGAAATACTATGTGATGTCATTCCCATGGATGTTTGTCATCTATTGCTAGGTAGACCATGGAAATATGACNACACATGTTGTTGTCGATTAAGGATAAAGATGTAAAAATAGAAACAAGCAACACTGTACTTCTCATGAGTGGGAAGGAACTTCTTAGTGAGGTTAAGAAGAAGGAAGACACACAATTTATTGTGGTCGGGAAGCCTATAATTGTTTTAACCAGTACAAGAGAGGATGATTTACCAGGGGAAATCCAGAAGTTGCTGGAAGCATTTGCTAATATAGTAGTGGATGAACTACCTTGTTCATTGCCACCGATCAGAAGTATAAGTGATCACATTGATCTTATAACTAGAGCCAGTTTACCAAACAAAGCCGCATATAGAATGACACCACAGGAGAATGAGGAAGTCAAGAGACAGGTCCAGGACTTAATGGACAAAGGATTGGTTAGGGAGAGCTTGAGTCCATGCGTTGTTCCAACAGTACTCAGCCCAAAGAAAGATGGAGGTTGGAGAATGTGTATAGACTCCAAAGCGATCAATAATATTACCATCAGATGCAGATTTCCATTACCAAGGATGGATGACTTGATGGATTTCTTGAGTGGAGCAAGATTTTTTTCAAAGACTGATTTGAAAAGTGGATATCATCAAATTTGCATGAGAGAAGGTGATGAATGGAAGACAACATTCAAGACGAATGAAGGGATGCATGAATGGCTTTTTATTCCATTTGGCTTAAAAAATGCGCCTAGTACTTTCATGAGATTGATGAAGGAAGTCCTGAAGGATTTCATTGGAAAATTTCTCATCGTATATCTTGACGATATATTGATTTTCAGCAAGACAGAAGTAGAGCACTTAAATCATTTGGCTACAGTGATGAGGAGATTACAACAAGAGAAATTGCTGATAAATATGAAGAAATCATCATTTATGAGGACATAACTCATTTACTTAGGTTTTTTTATGTTTGCAAATGAGCTAAAAATGGATCCAGAAAAGGTGGATGCAATTAAGAATTGACCATCGCCAAAGAGTGTATTTGAAGTACGAAGCTTCCATGGTTTAGCTAGTTTCTATAGGAAATTCATCCGAAATTTCAGTGGGATTAGCACACCAATGATGGATATGGTGAAGAAAAGACACAAATATTTTCATTGGACAGGGGAAGCAGAGAAAAGATTCAATCTACTGAAGAAGAAGATCATTGAGCAGCCAATTTTGGTGTTGCCGTATTTTAGCAAGACATTCCAGGTCAAGTGTGACGCGAGTGGATTTGCAATTGGAGCAGTCTTGAGCCAAGACGATAGATCAATTGCATACTTTAGCTAGAATTTGAATGAAGCGAAGGTTAAATATTCAATATATGACAAGGAATTTTATGCAGTCATACAAGCATTGAAGAAATGGAGACATTATTTGGTTCCTAAAGAGTTTGTTTTGTACAATGATAATCACGCTTTGCAATTCGTGAATCAACAGGAGAAGTTGAACCAAAGACATGTTAAATGGGTTGAATACATGCTGAATTCTACTTTTGTAATTAAACATATTTCTAGAACTGCTAACAAAGTTGTTGATGCTTTGAGCAGGAAATGTTTGCTTATGCAAGAATTTAGAGTCAAAACTTTAGGTTTTGATAACGTCAAAGACATGTACAAGGATGACCCAGATTTTAAATAAGTGTATGAGGCATCCGAGAATCCAATTCTTAGGGACATAAGTCAATGGACCAAATATATGATCCAAGATGGATTGTTATTCAGGGGCAATCAAATATGTATTCAAAAATGCTCCATGAGGGAGAATCTACTGAAGGAAAAACACAGTCAAGGATTGGTCGGACACTTCGGTCATGATAAAACATTCTCAAAGTTGAATGGCGCATATTTTTGGCCATGGATGAGGACAGATGTTAATAAATTTGTGGACAAATGTAGGATTTATAACATAGGGTTATACCAGGCATTACCCATACCTAAGAGGTTGCGGGATGCAGTGAGCATGGATTTTATATTGGGGCTGACAAGAATGAAAAGAGGATTTGATTCAATCTTTGTGGTGGTAGACAGATTTTCAAAGATGGTACATTTTATACCATGTCAGAAAACCAGCGACGCAACTCATATTGCGAACCTGTTTTTCAAGGAAGTTGTCAGACTTCACGGCTTACCAAGAAGTATAGTTTCAGATCGAGACACCAAGTTCGTGGGACATTTTTGGAGGACTTTATGGAAGAAGCTGGGGACAAATTTTTCATTTATCTCAGCTTATCATCCTCAGAAGGATGGGTAAACAAAATTTGTGAACAAGAGCTTGGGATATTTGCTAAGGATCCTAGTGACTGAACACCACAGTCAGTGGGATCACATTCTGCCACAGGTGGAATTTTCTTACAATGATTCAATCAACATAAGAACAGGGAAAATTCCATTCCAAATTGTGTATGGAATGCAGCCAAAGGTAGTTTTTGAATTGAAAGATGTGGAACAAGCTAAATTCATAAGTGTTAGTGCAGAACACTTTATAGAAGCAATGAAAGAGCTTCACAGTTGAGTCAAGGAGCGATTGCAGAGTTCAAATAAAAAATACAAGTGCAGAGCAGATCAACACAGGAGAGAAATTCAATTTGAAGTTTGCGATCTGATTCTTGCACATTTGAGGAAGGAGAAGTTCCCAAGGGGAACATACAACAAATTGAAAATGAAAAATATTGGACCATGCAAGGTCTTGAAGAAATTTGGGGCAAACGCATATGATATGAATTACCCGATGGGATTGGAATTTCACTGATATTCAACATCTCAGATTTGTACCCTTACAGAGCTGAAGAAGTAGGGATAGAGAATGAATGGACAGAATTTCAGTGGACCAAACAAATCCCTGTAGCTGAAAATCCACAAATGGAAAGAATAATTGATAAGAGGGTTAGCAAGAAGACCAGGAAGAAATAATATTTTGAATACTTGGTCAAGTGGAAGGGACATCCAACTGAAGATGCTAGCTAGGAAGATGAAGTAGAAATTCAGAAGCATGGACAGACTGTGCAAGAGCTCATGAACAGGAGTTCATGAAAATTTTCAAGCGAGGGAGTATGATGCAGAAGCATCGTAAGAAACTAGCCAAGCAGGCAACGTAAAATGTGGAAGACAGCTAGAAGACCTCGAGTGCACATTTTTGAAATGTTTTTTAAGCATTAATGTAATGGTTAAAGGGAAGCGTAATTGCATATCGTAAACAGATCATGAGAGATTCGCTCTCATCTGTAGAAGGTAGAGGCATTTATGCATAGTTAATGAAAGTAGGTAGATTTAAATTCCAGATTAGACCTCCAAGCCCTCCTTTCTAAACACCAAATGGTATTTTCCACTCCCCAAGGACTCCCTCCTTCCCATGGTGTTCATGATCATTCCAATCCCCTTGTACCCAGAAGCCTTCCTCCCAATATCCGTCTATATCGCCACCCCTTTTCACAAAAAAATGAAATTGTGAGAATGGTCCAGGTACTCATTAATGCAGGTGTTATATTCCCTAGTATGAGACCTTACTCTTCTCTTGTAGTCATGGTCCTGAAGAAAGAAGGTTCTTGGAGACTGTGTCCTGACTTCCGTGCCCTCAAAAAACTGACCATTAAAGACAAATTTCCCATTCCTGTCATTGATGACCTCCTGGATGAATTGAGTGGTGCCCAATTCTTTACTAAACTTGATATCCACTTGGGCTATCACCAGATACATATGAAAGAGGCAGACATTCCCAAGACGACCTTTCGAACTCATGAGGGCCACTATGAGTTTTTGGTCATGCCCTTTGGCTTGTGTAATTCCCCCTCCACCTTCCAAAGCCTCATGAATCATGTCTTCTGTCCCTTTCTTTGTCATTTTGTCTTAGTTTTCTTTGATGATATCCTCATCTATAGCGAAAACTGAATATACCATCTTACTCATGTGGATCGAGTTCTCCATTTACTCTCTCAGCACCAACGTTTCCTGAAATAGTCTAAATGTGCTTTTGGTGCCTCATAAGTAGAATACTTGGGTAATTTGGTTGGCAAGGATGGCATCAGGGTGGATCCAAAAAAGATTGAAGCTATGCAATACTAGCCACACCCAAAGACTCTCAAAATCTTGCATGGATTTCTGGGCTTAACAGGGTATTATCGCAAGTTTGTTAAGAATTCTGGAAAGATTGTAGCACCTCTCACTGCTCTCCTCAAAAAGAACTCTTTTACTTGGACTCCAGCCGATGCTCAAGATTTTCAAACATTGAATATGGCCATGTGCGCCACTCTGGTTCTGGCCCTTCTTGATTTCACAAAGACCTTTGTAATGGAATGTGATGCCTCAGGGAAAGGAATTGGTGTTTTCCTTATGCAAGGGGGTTGACCTTTGGCCTTCACCAGCAAGCAACTATCTGAAAGGAATCTGGGCAAACCCATCTATGAAAAGGAAATTTTGGCTATTCTACATGTTGTTGATTTGTGGCACCCTTATCTCTTGGGGAAACATTTCCAAATTAAGACAAACCATCAAAGCCTCAAGTACTTTCTGGAACAATGCATTTCCTCCCCGGAGAAACAAAAATGGGTGATTGAGCTCTTTGGATATTATTATGAGATCATTTACAAGAAAGGAAAATACAATGTGGTGGTGGATGCACTTTCCCAAAAATATGAAGAAGAAGGATCCCTTTTTTCTCTTTCCTTCATTGTACCATATTGGCTCCAAGTTGTTCGCCAAGAATGGCTACAAGATCCAAAATGTTCACATTTGATCCAACAATTGTAGACCAATGCTCCAACTCCCCCAGGGTACTCTTGGCTTTAGGATGGGCTTCGATACAAAGGTTGTTTTTATTTAAGTAAACAATCAAAGCTTAAATCCACGGTACTTTCTGAGCTTCATGCTACACCCACAACAGGGCACTCTGGATTCACCAAAACCTATGACAGGGTCAAACGTTCTTTTTTTTGGGATGGTATGAAATAAGAAATCCATAATTTTGTCGCTGAATGTGATGTGTGTCAACGCAACAAGGGAGAAATAGTCAAACCTCCAGGAACACTATAACCATTTTCGATTCCACCTACTATTTGGAAGGATATCTCTATGGAATTTATTACTGGCTTACCCAAATCAGGAAATAAATCAGGCATAATGGTGGTTGTGGATCACCTTTCCAAGTATGCTCATTTCTACGCTCTTCAACACCCATTTACTGCATCCACGGTGGCTAAAATTTTCATGGACCAGGTCTTCAAGCTTTATGGCATGCCACACTCTATTGTTTCTGATCGTGATCCAACTTATAGAAGAATTTTTTTTGCAAGAACTATTCAAGCTATAGGGCACCCAATTGCATCTCAGCATAGCTTATCATCCCCAGAATGATGGTCAAACAGAAGTTGTCAACAAGTTTTTGGAAACATATCTAAGGTGTTTTTCCTCTGGAAAGAAAAATCAGTGGGCTCAATGGTTACCCCTAGCTGAATGGTGGTACAACACTTCCTACCATACAGCTACAGGCATGACTCCTTTTTAAGTGGTATATGAATAGAAGCCATTGTCAGTTCTCTCATACTTACCGGGTACCTCAAAGGTCCAAGCGGTTGACCAAACACTTATAGTTCGAGAGGATATTCTCCATACCTTCAAAGAGAACTTGGTCATGGAATAGAATCACACGAAGAAATAAGCAGATCAAGGTTGCTCTGAACGTCAATTTGCAGAAGTGGATCAGGTGTTTCTACGACTGCAACCATACAAGCAAACTTCCCTCAAGGCCGAGCATTGTCAGAAGCTAGCACCCAAATTTATGGTCCTTATACAGTTCTCAAGTCTGTGAGACAAGTTGCCTATCAGTTAGCTATGCCTAGTCATTTGCAGCTACATCCTATTTTTCATGTTTCATGCTTAAAGAAGGTGATTGGAACTAGGTGCCAAATTCAAACCAACCTTCCCGAGTTAGCTGAAGAAGGATCCATTTGGATATAGCTAGAAGCAGTTTTGGACCAACGTGAGTGTCACCTGCATCAGAGAACCATCAAGGAATTGCTAGTCCAGTGGAAAGATACAACTCCAGCAGATGCCACTTGGGAATTGAATACCATTCTGCAGCAGTTTCCACATCTCAATCCTTGAGGACAAGGTTGTTTTTAAGGGGGCGGACATGTTAGGGTCCTAACCTGCACATAGGTAGAACAATATATTTGAATGCAATATAGGTAAATATTAATAAGGCCTTTCAATAAAATAGAATAAGGTGGATGTAAGAAGACCTAATAGAAGCATTAGCTTCTAGAAGGATCTTCCTTTAGATGCTTCTCTTGATAGACATATTTAGTATAAATAAGGGTCGAGGGTATGAGAACCCTAGCTTGGAGATTATTGTAATAGAGCGCTGCTCGATTGGAGGTTTCCCCCTCGAAGAGGCCCGTGAACATTGATTTCTGAATCAAAGTGCTATTTCTGTTGTTGTTCTTATATCAATTCTGTGTTATTGTGGAGATTATGCTAGTTATATTACTGTTATTTTCCCATTTCTAGCATTTTATTTCTATTCTACATACTTTTTGTATCTGGTATATTATAGTTATCTCTGCTACCTTTCTACACGCAACCTCATGTTTAGCCGCTATATTAGAGGGGGGTCTCGGATAACTTTCACATTTATTGGACTTTTTACACTCCCTAGCACTACCTCCAATGTTTGTTTTTTAAGCCCTGAAGAGTTTCCTCTCCAACCTAAATCAAGGCTCTAGCCTAGACTAGTTGATGGACCCTACAAACATAAATTCTAGTAAATTTTAATTTAGCTTTAATTTTAAGTGGCTTGTTTTAAGTCAAGGAAGCGACAATGAAACTAGTGGTGTTTTTTAAGATACGAAAGAGAAGAGAAATAAATGAAACTGAAAGAAAAACTACTTCTTTTGACAAATAAAGATTTGCAATTTCAACTCTTTAACCAACTTTTCATAACTACTTTTTCTAAGATCTTTTAAAGGAAAACCAAAAACAAGATTCCGCTCAACTACGAGCTAATTAATGTTCTAAAATTCAGTAAAGAACTTAAGAAAATCACTCTTTTTCCTGGAAAGCAATATAATCAACCTAACTACTTAACCAAACTAAGAAATGAAATCTTTTTTTTTTTTTTAAATGCTTCAAACAAGAAGCCTGAAATAAATTATTTTTCTTTTTCTTTAAAGAAAGCAAAAGGGAAAAAGTGAAGACAAGACAAGACCAAGAACTGACTTCTAGCCCACTGCGGATCACAGGGAGTCACTGACGATACCAAACAAGATGATCATAAAAGACTCACAGACTCGTCTAAAACCCTTTCAAAGAAAACACAAAAAATATTTAAAAGATAAGCAAACTGATGTCAAACTCAGGATAAAGACTGTAACGACAGAGACCAAAAATTAATCAAGAAACCTCTGAGAAGTATGACTTCAATTAGGGAAGAGTTTGATTGCCTCTTCTTTACAGAAAAAATTTCTTGACACAGGCATGCTACTGAAACTTAAGAAGCCTGCGTATGTACACAGGCTGTCTAAAGGTAGGGCACGTATGTACATGTGCAGACCCACTACAGGCCGCATACTTCTCAAAAAAAGAAAACAAGTAGGTAGAATTATAGGGAAGGGAGTACTGGTATGGGAGACCAGAATCCCTTAAAGACTCAACAACTTACAAAAAACTCAAAAAGGTAATCAAACCAATTAAAACACCCAAAAATATCCCCTAAAACCCTAGAGGTATCCCTAGTATGGTTGCTAGTTCTGCTATAGCAGGCAAAACCCCCTATGGACTACACTAGGGTTCAACATGTCGGTAGATCTAAGCATCTAAAAGTATCCTACTCTTTAGAATACCCCAAATATACCCCACATTCATACAAGAAATACAAAGTGAAAAGATATGATAATTCTACCTTTAACTCCGCGTCTGGTGTTGATCCTTTCGCGTTCAATCGCTCCTCTGACTGCAAGCCTCCTCCCAAGGCTGACCTTCATTCAAAAATAGATAAACAAGGAACTACAAAACATGCATCTCATATATGAATTATGGGTTAGATGTCAGTATAAAACATAAATCAAACATAAAGATTGAACACATCATATTTTGGGACAGAAAAAGTATTCCTTTTATTGATATCAAAAAGTTTACTTACAATGAGATCAATAACTGATTCTCGAACCTGGTCCAATATCCTCTTCACCAAGATCCAACTGCGCTTCCACATATATTTCTCCTCTCACACTTCTTCTAAGTAAATTTCATAGGCTTATGATTGAGAAAAAAGGACAAAAAGGGAAATTCTGATGGAAATCTGACAATGTGGCTGCAAATTCTTGGGGCAAGGAGGGGATGTGAAACATGAATAGTTTCACTGTTCTTATGCTTGGATTTGGAATGATACCCCAACACCTCCTTTTATATGATAAAAGGATGGTCATTTGGTTGGGTGATGAGCTATAGGGGGTGGAACAGTTGGGAAACTGCACAATAGCCCGTAATCTCAACGAATTCCTTGCAACTTTTTAATTTTTACAACATTTGTGGGTATGTGTGGGTTGTAATGGTGCAGATAGAATACATATGCAAGATGTAGTGGTGCAAAAAGAATGTGTACACGGGCAGTAGTGGTGCAGGGCATGTACATCTTCAAAAATAGTGCCTTTCAGAAGAGTTGCTCAGTGATGGCTTGGCAAAAATAACAAGTAAGAGGGCCTGATGCTAGGTGTGCATGTATGGTGCAATTTAGGGTTATAACAACTGGAAAATATTGATGGAGAAATTCTTGACACTCCTATCAATGGGAGTTATGTAAAACATTTCATGCAATCGTATATTTTAGATTTCCATTGTATATATCGGATTGGATTGACATTGGCGTTTTGATTTTCAATTGTTCTTTTCTTTTTGAAAATTACCCGAGTAAGTTGATCATCGGTTGTAAATATTTTCATTAAATTTATGATTGCTTGACATCATTAAAACAGAAAGTAAAAACATCTGCAACACATATCATCTCTATTCTTCAGGATTTTATAACTTTTTGCATTTTATTCCGCTCGTAGAATAGATTTGGTTGAATAGGAGAGGAGACTGAATAAAAATTTGACACTCAATTTCTCTAAAAACAGGTGATAAATTAATAATATGTCTTGCTAAAAGTTCAAAAGGAAAATAAGGTATGAGTTCCTTCTCTTTTAGTTTAAATAAAATTTTAAGAAAACTCTTTTTGAAATGAATGTGAAGGAAGTTTTTCTCATGATAATACTATCACTCGACCTAAAAATCAGAGAGGTATAAAATTACAACTTAAAGTTTCATGGTGATAAATTCTAAATATATCTCTGAAGTAAAAATAAAATAAAATAAAAATAAGCTCGAAGGAAGTTTGAACTAAATACACAAACTTTTGTAGGATTAGGATATTTTGTGTTAGGTCCTCTGAATCCTTGATTTGGTTATTTTTTCCTATCCCGAAGTTCTTATCCACTTAATATTTTCTTTATCCTTTCTTAGTCTCCATAGAAAGAAAGAAACTTATCTTGACTTTGAAAACTTAAAAACATATTTTCAAAACAATATTAGGCGAAAATATTTATGTTCTTTTGATTTTAATTGAAAAAGTATGTCTAGGATAATCCTGATAATTTTAGTTCTTCTATCGAGCTTTGAACTAACTAATTCTCTCAAGGTTGATCCCTGAAATATTAAGATTCCCATAAAAAAATTTCCTATAGGATAAGATGTATTGAAAATCAGAAGAAAGTTAGTTTCAGAGTATTCTTAAATTTGTTGATAGACCTTCTTTAAAAAAATAAATTAAACATATATCATCCCTTGTATGTTACATACAGGTTGACTTCCCCCACTTAAAAATATTAAAATACAATATAGATGGTGAAAGGAAATTCATAATTTTATTGCCCACATCTTGTCCAAAAGAGATGATGAAATGAAATTCATATATTGATTTCCCTCATCTCATCAGAATACAAAAGTGTTAATTGAAGTGGTGAAAGGAAATTCAATGGGAGAAGTAGATAACTTCACCAGGGTACTGAACAATCTCACTGATAGTGAAGCAATATCTATGATATCTTTAAGGTTTTCATACATATCCATATATCATACTCTATCATCTAGTTCTTTTTCCGGTGATATCTACATCCTGAACCAACTAGGGATTCCCTAAATAAATTGTTACATCTGCTTAACCTTGAAGCAAACAAAGTCAGTCAAAGACTGATATTTTAGTTAAATTTATTTTGATTATTTTAAACAATTCTAAAATCGGTTTTAAGAAAAGGAAATTTTAAAAATCCTAACTTGAGATCAATATTAAGTATGTTTTGAAGGTTTTTTGAGATTTGGTTAAGTTCGTTTTTCTATGTATGATTAATTCTTAAATACAACTGGAATATGTTTTTCAAAAATCAATAATGACTCCATTTACACAATAAAGGAACTTGGTCTATTGTTCTTTCACACCTCATAGGGAGCCACAATCCCCAGACAGATCCTATGTTAGAACACGCATAATTTTGAGCTTTTGAGCTTTATATATTTTACCTCTTAGAAATAAAATTTTACCCAAAAAAGAAAAAAACCTAGAAAGTGACCTTTTAAAATTAAATTAAATCCATTGGTTGTTATTTATCAATAAGGCACTTATGATATCTATCATCAATGAGTAACTCTATTTTGATCGAACAATCCTAATGATCCCCAAAGTTTTGGAGCTGCCTGAGTTTTAAAAGAAAGCCTTTAATGGTCGCTTCACACTTTGGGTATTCCAGCAAACCTAAACAATGAAAACCCCGAAACTCTGAAATCCTGAAGATAGCCACTCATGACTTTTCCCAAATAACTCACGAACACGAGTCATAGGATATGTGTCTTTTTAAAAAAAATATTTTCTTTGGTTGACACGTGGCACTTATTTTCGATATTTATGTCGGATGATTCGCATGTTTTCAAGTGATACATGGCACATCTCTTTTCTTGACACATCATCAGAATGACGTCATCCCTGCCATGTCACTCCGAGAGACTTCTCTTCAGGAGTTTTTTATTTCACAATCCCCAGATTATCAAAGCGTCAAAGTAAAGTGATTACAAAAATTAAAAAGGGTTTTCAAGGAATTAATAAAATGGTTATCATCTTTAATTAGTCATGATTAAGTGTTAATTAATCACTTTGTAGTTTTAGATTTTGGAAAATTTCTCTTTCACTATATTCCAAACTTCCGAATTCCAAAATTTCAAAATACTTAAAGCTAATACAATATTTTAAACATGATTAATTAATACATAAAATTGATTACTCAAAGATTAATTCCTCCACGAATTCAGACTTCGAGAGATTTCCAACCTGTCACATACAAAACTTCAGAACAAGAATCGTCGAAGTATTAATGACATTTACGATTGATTAAGTTTAATTATTTCAAATAAAGATTTTGAATCACCAGGTAATGAATTCGATTAAGTTTAATAAATTCTTCGTCAGTGGAGATATACGAAGATCAATAGACTTTTTTGAATAAAGCACTTCAAATTTCAAAATCGTTTATACCGTTTGCAATTAGCAGTTTTCTATTTAGTGTAGAGATTAGAAAATTCTATGGTCATAGGTATGATAATTCTATTTTCTTGAGGATTATGGCACCACGAAAAGATGCAAAGAAGATTGAGGCATTGGGTGATGATTCAAATCCAAATGCAAATGTTCTATCATACAAGACTCTCGAGTTGCAGACGCCATTAAAACTTGGAAGAAGGTTTTTTATGTCTTAGAGCATGAGATCATTAACTATCCAGACGACTCTATCGAATAAGAAGACGAGTCCTTTACAGCTAATCTCAGACACGTAGTGCAGTTGGAACTGCATAAGATTATTGCATGACCAAGAATCATACCCTACAACGATATGATAAATTGGGATTTGGAACATGTTGACATCCAAACCAGGAGCATCATCAACCACCTGCAGGTCATCGTTGACTCTTTCCACCTAGAGAACCTACAAGTAATGTAAAAAATTTCCCCTACCCCTAAATACACTTACAATGCCGCATTTATTCTTTAGTTTGAGAGAAAGGAATGCAACCAATATAGTAGAAATGGTCATGATATAGTCAAGCCTTAGTGGGGAGATCTGGAAAAATTAAGAGCCGATGCTCATGGTATGTATTCCATGATGTATTTATATTCTCATATGTTCTATGTAGCCATGATGCTCTATCACCTGTTTGGGAAGAAGAACCCTACAAATTTATTAGTTGAGTGGGTTGCCATCATTAACGAGGTAGCTGAGGGTTATACCTTCAATTGGGCCAAAATGATATCTGATAATTTGGCCAAGGAAATCTCTAAGTATAAATCAACAAAATCAAAATGGAAGCCTAGCCCTTTTTTACATGTCGACATATGTTATGGATGCCATTTTTTTCATGACCCATTTTCCCCTGATGAACTAGAGTTAGATCTTGGCCAGTTCTGAGCCAATTCATTTTTATCACTCCAAATTATGGGAGGAAAATGCCAAATATTTATTTTACGAAATCAGTCACAACATTGTAGTGCCTATTCATATAGTTATTTACGATCACCCACCATCCCAAATTTCAGAAAGGATTATGGGGAACTTGGGAAAACTTGCAGACATGTTCATTGAGGAGAATTTATCCTATATAAGAGTATTTGGTTGTTTCATTCCTCCCCATTCCCTCCCACAAGTTTTACCCAACAGGTTGGTGTGTATAGAAGTGGCATACCAGACGGTAGCAGGAGGTATCAGCAAGGCATTGAAAGCAGCTCAGAAAAAGGTTTGGCTAGATCATGATGATAGGGGGAGCATGAGTGTTGACATCAATGACAACAACCAATCTTCCAACAATCTCCCCCTTTGTCATTGATGGCAACACTCATGCTCCCCCTATCATCATGATCCCAATTTCTCTCCCCCTTTGACATCAATGGCAAAGGGTATGGCTTCTCCCCGTGAGTTTAATGGAAAAAGGTAACCTTCTTCTTTGGGGCTGCTCCCCCTAAATAGATGAGTCATCTCCAAATGCAACATTGCCACCCTTTCTCTTCAAGATGATGAATTTGTCTTGATCCCCAGTCACGTGTGAAGAACATCCACTATCTATGTACCATTCATCTTCTTCTTTACATTTTTCAGTAGTCAATGCTATTCGACAATCTTCATTGTTTGGAATCTCTTTCCTTCTCCATACTGTTGTTGGCATAGGCACATCTTCATTCATATATCTGCAATCTCGTGCTTTGTGACCAAGATAATTTCATTTGTAGCATACAATATTTTTGTCCATCAACAAGTAAAATGAATTATAACTTCTGTT
>JASDQU010239631.1:4979-16771 GCA_032191745.1 Picea mariana
ATCGACTAAACTATTGTCGAAAAAGGTACCCCAATGGAGTTTCCTTTTATGCTTTTTCAGGTTCTCTAAACATGAAAAATCACCGAGCTTCCCTTCTTTGGGCTCGTTAAACTTACATCGAAGGACGTTACCATTGTGTGTTCTATCAACCACATTTGCATCCTTTACCCTTCAGCCTAGTAATAGTTTTCCTTTGCGTCTTAACACCTTTGGCCACTGGAGGATTTTTCCCGAGTATCATTTCCTTAGAACATCAGTCTTGTCCTCGTGCCTTGAACTTGTATGTTTGTTGTACTCGTTCCTCCATTGTAACGTAATATTCCTTTATTCTTTTTTCAAAATCATCAAAAAGAACAAAAAAATCAAATATACCCCAAAAAGAGGATGGGAAAAGTATTTTCTTTATTTGTAGCATCATGAGTCGCCCTTGGATAAAGCACATCCATCCATTTGATTCATCAGACTATGGGATGTAGTACGACCTTAGGAAGATTTTCTCATTATACAGAGTTGTGTCCTCCACCGTTTGGTTACTCTTCCAAACATATGGAGAGTTTGCGTTGCCTCCTGCTTCGTAGACTTATGATTAACAGATATGTTTCCTGTGTCTTATCACTTGTCGTGCTATTGTCCAAGGGAAGCTTGTCACTAAGCCTGAGTCGGCCCCTCTGCAATATGTCTCTTGTCCGCATACCCAGCCATCCTGAACGTCCAATGAAGTCTTTGTTCGAAATCACTAAAGCCTTCACTCTGATCATCAAGATTATCAAGTCCATAATCGACGAGCCGTCGAAGACCTCTGGGTAGTGCAGTCGTACACTCATATTACACTCCTACCCGAGTTTTAAAAGATTTTTAAGTTGTTGCTCGAGTTCTGAAGTACAACCATCAGGTCGAATCAGCTTCTGGGAGATGGATACTTTATATGTATATATTTCTGATTTCGAGATGTAGCTCCGTTGTGTATTGTTCACGGCTACTCTTCATAGTTGTTGACATGGATCTACTGTGTATTTGATTGGTGGCCATGGTTCTATTTTATCCCGAGCATGGGTATGCCCGCCTCGGTGAGACATTTGACATTTTTTGCAGACAGCACCTCCGGATTCCTGATTCCTGGAGTCACTCATTCAGCATATCAAAACAGATTGGTAGAGAATTGGTAATGTATTTTGGCCATCAAATGCTCTTCTGACCTCACACATTAGGGCGCATCTGTTATAACCCTAAATTGCACCACACATGCTTACCTGGCATCAGGCCTACTCATATCCATTCCTTGCCAAAGCCTTGCTGAATAAACTCTTGAAAGTCCTCTTAAATCAAGTAAAATGCACCCTAACCTACTACTACACACGTTGGAACACTAACAGGCCTACTACTGCACACGTTGGAACGTTGGCTGGCCTACTACAACCCGTGTTTACCTAACAAAGCACAAAAATAGGAAAGTTGTCGACGGGACGAAAAGCTTTGGGTCAGTTAACTGGAACTCCCAGCCATGCATGGCCGAGGGTTCGTCCAAAACCCTAGCTCCTTCTAGCCTATAAAAGAAGGGGTAGGGGTACTATTTGGAGAGAGGAAAAAGATAGCAAAGAAAATCTGCCCAATTGCCGAATTCATTTATCCCAACCCTTTAGCCTTTCCTCAAGCCTAAGAAGAATTCAAGCAAAGAAGTTGGAGGACAAAGAACAGGAGGAGCCCAGGATCAGGATCGAGGAACGGTGGCCAATCTCTATCATTATTGTAAGTTGATTCATCTTGAGATTAATAAAAGAATATTTTTCCCGTCCCAATGCACGAGTGATATATATTTTATTTGATTTATGCTTAATCTCTAGCCCTTAGGTAGAAATATAGCATGCATGCGTAGTGTTTTGTCTTGATTGCAGGATTGTCTTTGGAAGGAGTAGCGAAAGCAAGAGGATAAAGTGCAACGGAGGATCTACGTCAAACATCAATAGAAAAAGGTTAGTAGGTCTTTTCCTTGCTTGTGTGTGAAAAAGGGGTTTGAGTATTGGGGTGATAGGTTAAAAGTGTTTTCTTTAAGGTCATGATCTGCGTACAAGTTCAGCCCTAGCTTGTTAGTCCGTAGGGTATTATTTCTCAACAACAACAAAAGATGAAGGGAAAGAAGAAGATGAAGAAGAACTAGAGCCTAAAATATGTATGGCTCAAAATCCATCCTGTGGAAATGCTCAAATGTTGGCACAAATCAAGGCAATACGAGAAGGAGAAATGAAGGCTATACTTTTAGATCCATTTCTAAAAACAATGGTCAAATATCAACAGCCGGCAACAACCACAAAATTAGGTAAGAAGCAATTGTTGATAGATGCTTCTTTTGAAAGGAATATCAACTCATTTATTAGACAAAACCATAATGATAAGATGGTACCTTTGACTATAAATGATTTGGGAAAAGAAATAAATATTCTTAAGAAGAAAGTTGCATAAATAAAGCAAAGATTAGAAAATATTGAAAAAGAATCAGAAATTGAGGATGGATTCAAAGTTGATTAATGGGATAGACAAGAAATAAGAGTTTTATAGTAACAAATCCATGCCCTACAATTCATGCCTTCCCTAGAAAAAATTCCTTAGAATTCAAATGCCAACATTAGTACATTTGAAACAAATTCTATAGAAGGTTTGAATTCTATGAGAATAATGGTCATCCAACATTAGAAATATCATGTTATGATGTGATGATTAAGATGAATATTCAAGGTCGAATCTTTAAGTTGAAATCATTGATCAATTCAGGATCAGATTTTAACATCCTAGATAAAGATTCTATTCCTTCTTGTTATTGGTTAAAAAATAACAATGCATCCATTGGGTTAGGTAATCAAACCCTAAAGATGGAATATGAAGTTGAAAGGTTCAAGTTATGTTTTGGACCTTACTACTTGAATCTGAAGTTTTCACTTGCAGAAATTCTAGTACCTTGTCTTTTAGGTACTCTGTTTTTAGTTGTCATGGAACCACATGGTTTTGAAAATTTACCAAATCAGAAATATGGATATTTTATTACAATAGAAAGGAGAAAAATCGTACACCCATTTTTATTAGTCCCTAAGCTGTCCATAATGGTTCAAATGTCTCGTACTCTTATAAAGAGAGAAAAAAATATTCAAGAACTTCATCAAATGAAGAGAAACTAGAGGATAGATCAACAACTCAAGGAGTTAAAGATTCAAGCCATGATTAGTCAACTACAAAAAAAATTTGAAGATTGGGTATGTTAAGAACTCCCAACTGCATTTTGGGAAAGAAAAACTCATTTTGTTGAATTTCCATACAAAGATAGCTATGAGGGAAATCCTTGTAGAAACAAAGCAATACCTATGAATGCTAAATATCAGAAATTATGTTCTGAAGAAATCCAAGGATTATTGAAAAAAGGATTGATCAAAGAATCCATTATCCCATGGAATTGCTATGGATAAACATTCTAAGTAGAGTTGAGGAGTCCCAATATTGGTAGTTGTTACAAGGGAAAAACTCTCTATGGCCAAGGGTAAACCACAACAGATAGGTATGACTGCAGAAACCAACTCAATTCCAACATATGCTATATAAACTAATGTGAAATATAAGAAAGAGGCCTACCTCGATCCAATGTTTGATGATGTTCCACCGTTGAGCACTTTGACCCAAAGATTTATACTTGCAAGAAGTTCTCAACAAACAAGAAGAGAAAGTACATAGTGATAATATAAATAGGCGTTAGCACATCAGATAGCATAATCCATTAATAAACATTACAAACACACCCATGGATAATAATCATATATTTGCAAGATACCAATAGGATGGGAAAGGAGTATTTCTATTAATAATTGATCAGCAGAAGTGACAACATTACAGACTTCCATATCGGCACGGTTCGAAACCAAGAAACCAAGTTCCTTCCAACTGGGTGTCCACCACTTCAATCCTCCACCAAAGGAAAGCACATAGGAAAGAGGCAATGAGGTCCTTTCAACAATAGGGAAAGAGATTGGGGGATGAACACTGTGTTCAGAGTTGAGGGACAAAGGGATGCAGACTCAATATGAGGTAATTTCTCTAGAGTAACTTTGCTATCAAAGTTGAATGGTTTCTCCTCTTTTCCATAGCTCAAAATTGTGCTCTTATAGCTTTTAGAATGCAACTTAAGGGCCGAGTCAGAATGTTTCTAGTATATGGAAGGCCAAGGATCATAGATCTTCTGTCATGACATGGAAACCGGACCTCATTTTGTATTTTCTGGGACAAATCATGATATACAAGAGATGTAGTGGAGCAACAAGCATATACGCATCTTGTATAAGTGATAGGGAGTGTATATGTGGAAAAATGTATATTTTTATCTCTGGATTCATAAAAAAGGGATGATAAGTGTACATAGGGAAATGGAAAAAGGCCCTCTGTGCAATATAGAAATGGTGAGGCAAATCTTGTTATAACAGATGCCCCCTAATGTGTAAAATCAGAGGAGTATCTACGATGGCTGAAAGACATTATAAATAACCCAGAAGTGGAGTGGTAGAGAACCAGCTGGATGAACTCAATTGCTCATTAAATTATGTACTGACTTTGCATAGATGGCTTCCAAGAATACAATGCAGATCCATGTGGAAAATATACTAAACAAGTGTTCATGGCCATGAATAGGAAAATACAAATGTGGTTACATGCCAAAGGTTGTCATAATCACGAACAAGGCCTAGTGAAACCAGTCTCAAAATCAATATGAAGATATCTGTATACCATGGATTACAATCTCATCTCCCATGATCATTGAAGTCAACTAGGTACTGATCCAATGAAGGGGAAGAAACAACTCAGGAAAGTTGTGGGCTCATAGTGATGTCTTCAAGTCTTCTACACTATCCTCCAAAGGTGCAAGTCTACATCATGTGAATAAAGGAGTTGAGGTTGAACATGATGAGACATCGTTTGATTACCGGTCATTGAGGTATACCGTTAACAAACGCGAGACAACCTACCAATAATGAAAGTAGGTATCAAGGCACCAAGTACAATCCTAGAAGTGTGAAAAAGGAGTCGATGTCGAACACTTGAGAAATCCATTGATCAGGAGACATTGATGTATTCCCATCGATCAATGGCGAGAGGGCCTGCCACTAATGACTGCAAGCCTCAAGGTACTCATAAAACTATAGGTCCCATATCCAGAATAAATGAGCTGAAGTCGATGGAAAGAGACCCTGCTGAAAGGAGAACATTGAGGCATCTCTCATCAGTCAGCACAAGGAACAAAGAAGGAGCTTCATGATTTGGTGGAGATTGGACGAAGAACATGTTCACAAACCAATGACCCTGTGTGTCTTTCACGTGTGCCAAATGCAAGTGGTACACAAAAAGGACCCTCTGAATAGCAGTCGATGATGAAAAACTACTGACAAAGGTGAGGAAATCACCAATAAGTCTAATAGCATCCAAGACACTACACGAATCCCAAAGTGTGAATAGTTGTCTTGTCGTTGAACACAAGGGAAACCACTCAGTCAATGACCAATGATGAAATGTCGATTGTTGGGTTCAAGGTGACCTACCAATGATGGAAGTAGGGCTAGGGTGCATGATGAGACCAAAGTATCATGTGATTCTGAGACAAACTGAGGTATGGCCGACATGGAAAGTCAATATTTCTAAGGAGTAGATGACATAGGTTGATAGACTTCCTTTGAACAAGAGCATGAGATGGATGGTGGACTCCGACAACATGGACTCAATGATGTGACAATTAGATGCAGGAGGCATCAATAACATTCTCTATAGGGACTGGAAGAGTAACTAGTCGGTAGAGAAATCTCTATAGCGAGATTAGCTTCATAAGGCCATGCTAAACCCAAAATTATGATGACACAAGGACTCAATAACTTTGTGCACTATTCAAAGGAGACACGACTGCTTCCAGTTACAATATAGTACTCCCTTCCCACCTGTTTTTTTATATTTTTTTCGTAACAAATGAATGCTATGATACAGAGGAGGGAACGATTGTTGCAAGTAAGAAAAACTAGTTCCAACAGTGGAATGTACCTATTCTTAATGCAAGGAAATGCATGTGGAAGATGGACACTCCGGGTGATGTTCCATTTAGGGTATAGGGTGTCAAATTGCGAAGGATGTAAACAAGGCTCTGCTTGGTTGAGGATGCAAACTGCTTAGGCGACGGTTTATAACGCAAAGCGAGAACCAACTAAAGGCTCAATATTGCAAGCAAGGGCATGAGATGCAATCACAACGTAACGCCAAAAAATGTCCTTTTTTATATCTTTTAGTTTACTTGGTGTGAAAAAGGGGTAAAATTGTGCCAAATAGACGTCTTTTCAAATCCAATTTACGAGTGTGAAAAAGACAAGTTCACTTGGCAATCTTTTCAATTTTTGGTAGCGAGTCGAAAAAGAGCTTAACTAAGAATCATGACCTTTCAAGTCCAACTTTAACGAGTGTGAAAGGGACAAATCACTTGACAATCTTTTTGGTTTTTAGACGAGTCAGAAAAGAGCTTAACCAAGACTTGTTTTTTGGGAGTTTAATCAACATGTAAAGGGGGAGGACAAGGCTCGCATCCCGACCTTGTGTTGAAATTCAGTACCTTGTGGATAATTGACAAGAGCTTGGGAAAACACAAGGATTTCCAATTCAAAGAGGTGAAGGTGCTAACAGAGGATACAGTCTCCGTGATGGTTCGAATAATGTCTCTTAATGGAGAAGACATAGGTGGGGGAATGGGATGTCCCATCAGGTCATCCCAATTGAAAGGAACCTCATCAGGAATTGGAGGGAGAGCATTTGGGGGAAGAATAAATCTCTCTCATTCAGAAGGGAGAGGATTTGAAATGTTGATGACATGAATGAAACGTGCCTCATTCTCTTTAGGGAGAGTAGGGTTGACCAAAGATTGCACTGGTGTGGCCACTTCTTCAATTATAGGATAAAGAGGATGCATAGTAACGGGGGCAAGAGGTGCTTCACCCTTAACAAATGGGGTGAGGTCAGGAGAAGATTCCATCGATGGAACCACCGAGACGATCAAGTAAGAAGTGGTGTGAAGAGAAACCACAGATGCCTCAGAATCTGAAGAGCTCTTGGGTGAGCCCCACGCTTCTGGTATCTCGACAGTAATCAAACAAAAACGAGTAAGGTGACTTCCTTCGCAAGTCCTGAAAAAGAATTTAGGCTTTTGTGTGAGGCGTTAGAGCTTCTCAATGTAACTAGAAGGGGAAAGAGTGTCATCTCCTGTATGATGAATAGAAGTGGGAGACATGACATGGCTATTATTTGGGGAAAACAGAACAATGCCTCCAACATAATTGGTAGAGGTTGGGGGCAAGCTGTCGATGTGGTTTATACAAGAAGTCGACCCATCTCTGACATGACTGGCAGAGGTTGGAGATGGAGGACCAGTATGACTGATAGTGATTGAGCTGGCAATAGATGGTGGCATTTGATCCATGGTTTGGGGAAAGATTGGTTATGAAAAATTGTAAGCCAAGAAGGATCTTGGCATACCTCTTGCCCTAGACCAGAAAGGTGTTGGTTCATGCCAAAATGGTCCGAAGAATTTTGGATGAGCATCATCGCTGAGGTCTGTGAAGAGATTGAGGTAGGATAAGGATTATTCGAGTGAGGATATATGATTCTCTCCATATGAAAGACCTAGTGGTAATTGAGGACCTATCATGGAAAACGTGTTTGAAGGAAATGACATGGCGGAAAAAAGATATGTTGGTGGGGTGTAATAAGTGGGATAATCACCCATATGAGAACTAGCTCCTGAAAGATAATAGCTAGTATTGGATCCATAGGGGGGATGGTTCCACCCTACCATGGGGACAAAAATGATATCAAACGAAGCACTAGGCATCGGAGCCATGGTGCCCCCTGGTCCAATGCTAGGATTCATATATGTGGGCCAGGGAGAGGGTTGCACGGGGGGAGGCATATCAATGGGGAACTGGATAGAGACCCAAGGTGCAGACTGAGCGTTGTAGTTCTGCATACCATTGTAAAAAATGGAAGCATCCGTCCCCATGAAACTAGTCGGTATCATGGGGTGGGTAGGAGTGAATGAGGGAGAAAAAGAAACTCCACTGTCCATAATGATGAAAATCAAAATAGACATCTAAGGTCAGCTAGTAGTCAAAGAGCATACCATAAATTCAACTGGCCAATATGCATGCAAACGGGCTAAAGTGGTTGAGTGGCCTCCCTCGCTAAATAAGGTGTGTCTCGTCCAAGAGGGACCTGAGACTCCCTGCTAAAGTTTGGAGGTAACATAATCAATTATAAGAGCCCTCGTAGGCTTAACAACCAGTCGGTTAGATCCCCCCACAGAGGTAATCCTCCATAAAGGTTGTGTGTTGTTCGATCCATATCTGACTCAAGATACAAGAAGAATAACCCCTGCAAGTAACCTATGAAATACCTAAATCAAGCGAATAATAAACCACTATATAACCAATGCACAGGCAAGCAGTCGTAAGTCTGTATCACCATATGGGTAGGGTAGCAAAGCCCAAAACCTTGAAATCACCACCTCTCACTGAGGTATGGGTACTAGCGAGATCCCCAAATATGAATAAATCCACAGGAATATCTCTGACGTTAGTTGAGTATCCAAGGGTTATCCCTTCAACTAACTTCGCGTGACCTCATGATTAACTCTAGTGTGAGTGGAGCCTCCTGATATTTCCAATTGTACAATGGACTTCTCAAATCCCTGTATCAGACACATATGTTGGTTTAATTTCCTTGGAGAAGTTTACTCACAAGATCCTATTCCAAGGCACTAAATCCTAGGCTAGTTTGTGCACCCTAAGAATAAAATCGTGACTAATCAATTTTAGTTTAAAGCGTAAATTTTATTGGCCGTGGTTACTCAAAAAGGTATGGAAGTGAAACTCATGGTGTTATGACTCCGCAAGAAAATAAATATTGATATAATGCAAAGTCTATCTTTAACTTTTGAATGAATGATATGCTAAATAAGAACAGTGCAGTATTCAATTTCAACTCTGCAATTCAAAAGTAAAATTCAATCTTTCACTAAATGTGCTAAGCTAATGATAAAGATTCCAAGACGGAAATGCCAACCAATGAAAAATGCCTATTTCTTTTGTATTTTCAATATACTAAAAAGAAAATGCATGGACTGATGAGCAACCTGATATATAAATTATACTGTGTATAAAATAAATAACTCGAGCAAAATACCAAGCAGCCAAGCAAGTAGCCCAAATAACAAGGACAAATAAAAAATGGACAACAAAGAGAAAGACTCCGCCCAAAAATTCAACTCCAAACAGGTTTCTTGTCATCCCAGATAATCTCAACAGGCACTATAGACACCTAAGAAGGCTCAACAATTTTCAAATCTCACCTAGCAGCCACTAAACCAAGCAAACAAGCAAGGGGAAGTGGTAAAAACGACTATTCATGAGAACATAGCTTATATGTGCTTCTTGTAGTGAGACACCAAGTGTGTATACATGACTGTCAAGGAAAAAAGGGCGTATATGCTTTAAAACAAGGCCAGAAAAGGGGAAAAGGATGAAAACTCGGACTCAGAGTGAACAAAATCTGTCAAGAAGTGATACGACAAGAAATACAAAGGAAAAAGAGAAATGTAAGAAGAAAAAGTACTTCAACCCTTAGAAGGAAGATCTCTCCCCAGTGGAGTCGCCATTTCTGTTACAAGGGAAAAACTCTCTATGGCCAAGGGTAAACCACAACAGACAGGTATGACTGTAGAAATCAACCCAATTACAACATATGCTATATAAACTAATGTGCAATATAAGAAAGAGGCCTACCTTGATCCAACGTTTGATGATGTTCCACCTTTGAGCACTTTGACCCAAAGCTTTATACTTGCAAGAAGTTCTTGACAAACAAGCAGAGAAAGTACATAGTGATAATATAAAAAGGGGTTATCACATCAGATATCATAATCCATTAATAAACATTACAAACATGCCCATGGATAGTAATCATATATTTGCAAGATACCAATAGGATGGGAAAGGAGTATTTCTATTAAAAATTGATCAACAGAAGTGACAACATTACAGACTTCCGTGTTGGCATGGTTCGAAACCAAGAAACCAAGTTCTTTCCAACTGGGTCTCCACCACTTCAATCCTCCACCAAAGGCAATCTCATAGGAAAGAGGAAATGAGGTCCTCTCAACAATAGGGAAATAGCTTAGGGGCTGAACACTGTGTTCAGACTTGAGGGACAAAGGGATGCAGACTCAATATGAAGTAATTTCTCTAGAGTAACTTTGCTCTCAAAGTTGAATGCCTTCTCCTCTTTTCCATAACTCAAAATTGTGCTCTTATAGCCTTCAGAATGCAACTGAAGGGCCAAGTCAGAACGCTTCTAGTATATGGAAGGCCAAGGATCAGAGATCTTCTGTCGTGACATGGAAACTCGACGTCAATTTGTATTTCCTGGCACAAATCCTAATATACGAGAGTTGTAGTGGAGCAACATGCGTATACATATCTTGTATAACTGATAGGGAGCGTATATGTGGAAAAATGTATATTTTTAGCTCTAGATTCATCAAAAAGGGATGATAAGTCTGCATAGGGAAATGGAGAAAGGCCCTCTGTGCAAGATAGCAATGGTGAGGCAAATATTCCTATAACAATAGTAAACTATAGTCCTTTAAATTCAGTTTTAGTTGAAGATACTTATCCTATACCCAACAAATCCAGTCTAGTCAATAGAATAGAAAATGCAAAGATATTCTCAAAATTTGATTTAAATTATGGATTTTGGCAAGTGGATATAATGGAGGAAGACAAAATCAAAATTTCATTTAGTGTTCCTACAATTCACTATGAATGGATGTTATGTCTTTCGGCCTTAAGAATGCTCTGGAAAAATTTCAAAGGGTTATGGATGATACTTTAAAGGCATATTTTGATTGGCTAATTGTTTACATAGATGATAGATTAGTTTTAGATTCCATACACCAACATTTCAAGCATTTGGAGATGTTTTCAAAGGTCATCAAACAATCTGGTCTAGTTCTTTCTAAAAACAAAATGGAGCTCTTTAAAACCTCTGTCACATTTCTGGGTCACACAATTTCAAATGGCCAAATTTCTCTTCATACCCACGTTGTGGAATTTCCAGAAAAATTTCCAAATAAAACAACTGATAAGACCCAAATTCAACGCTTTCTAGGAATATTGAACTATGTCAGTCATTATACAAAACCTACCTATGACACATTTTCAAAAATTCAATTTTCATCATCATTCATAAAACATAAAACCTATTTGAACCGAGGGAACGATTCATTTTCCTAATTTTCAAATGTATTTGTTTTTACACCATTGAATCCCTACAATGTGAAATTTCAAATAGGTGGACTCACACAAAAACCAACCTTCCATCCTTTCATACAAATCTTTAACAATGGATTGTTGGATTTCAGTGGCTTCAAACTTTGGCTAGTAATCTATGTAAGCACACTTGGACAAATGTTTTTCTTCCCATTTTTGACAGATTAGGTAGATAATTTTGGGAATTGAATTTATTTTTTTTAATTCTTTCTTCCTACTACATAGTCACATGGTTATCATAGGTCCTAGAGTATGATATAAAATTGTTTTTTGGTTAAGAGCTCTTCTTTCTCAATGTAATGAAACAAATTTACAACTTAAGCTGGAGTGAAAGTTTGCCCCTTTATGGAACACCAGCTTCAAAGTGGAGTTGTTTTCCTTGAATATTCATGTGTCAGCCAGCTGATAGTG
>JASDQU010239632.1:4541-14623 GCA_032191745.1 Picea mariana
TACATATAGGAGCCAGCGGCATCCAAAACCCTAACCCAATGACCTGGATTAGTCCAAAACCCTAATTCCTTAACCGGAAATAGAAAACCATCGGCAAAAAACCATGTGCCGAAAAAACCACCTAAATATCATGTGGTCCCAGAAATATGTCGTCTCGGTAATATGTTGTCCCGAAAATATGTCGTCCCGATGTGAAAAAAAAATTCGGGGGCGCTGCCCCCGAACCCCCGCGCAGGAGGCTTCACCCCCCTGCGTGCCCAACACAAACGCTCAAACACTACTATTTGTACAAAGAATATAACACATACCCAACAGATCCATCCATCAGATTTTCTTATTTGGTCCCATTCAACTTTCATTATCACTAAATGATTTTGCTTCTTACTAGTTTGGGTCAGCTAAGGATCATCGCATAAATATTTTCCCATATTTTGAGGGGTTTTTACCCGACTTTGTTTTATTGGTTTTGGTTTTTTTCAAGAACTTGCCTACAAAACTAACTAGTTTTCAAGTCCCTGCCTAATGGAACCCCTAAGGATTTTCACCATTAGACTTTTTGTTATTTTTATATTTTTTTCAAGAACCTACCGACCATCTAACTCATTTTCAAACAAATTCTTGCCCATTGGTGCCCTTAAGGGTTTTCACCATTGGCTTTTTCTATTTTTAATTTTTTTTTCATTCTTTTATGGAAGGTATCGCTTTAGGTGCAGACCATTGACTACCTTGTCAAGGAGATTCTTTTGGAGAGTTATTAGTTGTATTGCTCCAATTGACCTTTGATCTCAACTACATATGGGCCCATCTAGGTTGTCTTCAGTTTCCTTTGTTTTCCTTTAATTATTTCGTCATAGAGAAGTAGCAAGTGTCTAATGTCTATTTCTTTCTTCTTTATATTCCTATTGTGTCATGCTTTCTATTGTTTTATTTAAACTTCCTCATGGTGGAGTGTAGTCATTTATTCTTCTTCAAGCTTATTTAATTGATGCAATCAATCTTCCCTAGCTTTGGTCGAGTCATATTGTAGTACCACAGTTACTCTTTCTGCATTAGCTCTAAAGTGTAGAGGGACTACAACTTATTGTCCATGGACCATCTTGAAGGGTGTTCGACCAATCGAGCTCTTATATGCAATTAAGTATGCCCATGAGACAACAAATATCTTGTCATCCCAATAATCTTTATCGACCCCACATATTTTTGTGAGTACTTTATGTAGCATTTTTTTGAAGGGCTCGACTACATTTTCTTGGGGATGATAGAGTGAAATTTCATGTTGTCGATAAGAAAATTTCCCATTTGTATCTTTATGGTATCATTTACAAAGTGGGATCCTTGGTCACTTAGTATTGTTACGGGCATCCAAATCTTGTAACAATGTTCTCATAAATAAACTTTGTTGCAACTTTTTTTGTATAGGTCTCAACTGGCTTTGCCTTTGCCCACTTAGTGAGGTATTTGATTGTTGTTATAATATACCTACCTCCTATCCTTTTCATTCCTTTTGGGAAACGTCCTAAAAATTTAATAGGCCAAATTTCATATGGGAGGCTTGGATTGATTGAATGTAAAGGCATCTCATCCTTCCACAATTCTCAACCCATCCTTTAGCACATGTCACATGTGTTAACCATTGCTCTACAATCCTTACGCATTTTAGGCCACCATAATCCAACTTGCAATACTTTTCTAGATATGGTATCTACATGGAAATGAACTCCTATAGGACTAACATGTGTCTCTTCAATTATGATACCCATTTCATGCTCTAAGACACATCTCCTTAGTACATCACTGTGTCATAAGTTGTACAGACATCCATTTGCGAGTGTATAGGGAGTAGATTTCATGGTAAATACCTTTTTCTTCTTCTCTGGTAGACTTTCTAGTGCCTTTCCTTCTTGCAGAAACTGGACAAATGTTGTGAGTTCTTTCAGTGTGGCCTCAACTCTAAACAGTTAAGCAATTGTGAGATCATCATCAATTCTTGTTGCTTCTTCCCCTGTATCGACTCTTGATAAATTATCTAGCCCTACATTATTCTTTCCTGGTCAAAATATCACCATGAAATCAAATTCTTAGAAACATAGAAGCCATATGAAGAATTTCCCTTAGTGGAATGGGTTGTTTACCAAGTATTTTAATGCTTGGTGGTCAGTATAAAATATAAAAGGGTTGGCCAACAATTAATCCTTGAACTTCTACACGGAAAAAATCATCCCAAGCCCTTCTCTTTATGTAGTTGAATAGTTGATTTCTACCTTATTCAGTTTTTGACTATCATATGCGTTGGGGTGATCGATTGTCTCATATCTAGGTTGTACAAGGATAACTATGACTGTAACATTGGATGCATCGACATGTACATGGAATTTATTTGATCAACCAATTTTCTTTTTAGAATCTTGAATGATTCATTATATTTTTCACTCCATGTAAATTATACATTGTTCTTGAGCAATTCATCCATGGGGAATGTGATTAATGAGTAGTGACTTATGAATTTGTCGTAGTAGCCTGTATGTCCCAAAAATATTTTTATCTTTTTGGCAAGAATACGGGGTTTTAAGTCAAGTATTACTTTGATCTTTACCATGATGACTTTTATGCCATCTTTGCAGAGAACGTGACCTAACAGTATATCGATGTGTGTTGCAAATATACATTTCTTTAGTGAAATATGTATCTATCAACATCTTTCTGACATCATTTTAAGCTAATGAATATGGTATTTTAGTAATTTGTTTACATTCCAGTTGTCAAATTAGATTTCCACGGTTTTATAGATACATTCTTGAAATGCTTTGACTACTATCTTGGAGAAGACAACATGAGCATTTTTTAATCCAAAGGGCATTACTCTATATGAAAAGGAGCTAAATTCATAGACAAATGTTGACTTCTCTTGGTCTTCCTTAGCAACTGGCACTTGGTTGTAGCCTGAGAATCCATCTATGAAAGAATATCATTCGTGTCATGCTACTTCATTTATAATTTCATCCACAAAAGGGGTTGGAAATGGATTAGTGAGTGTAACTTTATTTAACCCTTTGAAGTTGACATAGATTCTCAGTTTCTTGGGGTCATTCTTTTTTCCGCTATACTACCATAGGGTTGACCCATTGCAATTTATTAATGGGATAAATGATTCTTGTGGCCAACATTCCTTAGATCTCTTTTTGCACAATTTCTTTATATTTTTGCGCCAATTTGTATGGTCTCTTTTTTACAAGTTCGCATGTTGGCATCAAGTCGATCTTCATTTCTCCCATTTCCTTGTCCAAACCTTTCAAATCTTTATAATCCATGGCAAACACATCTTGGTATTCTTTAAGTGGGTCAATGTTTATGTCATTTACTTTTYTGACCRATAGTCACSAATCTTAGCCATCTACGGTTGATCAAATTTTGAAATATTAACTTCTTTAAATTTTATTTCAACATCCAACTACTATGGTGCCTTTGATTCATCTATTTTTCTCTCTCCTTCATGGACTTCATTATACTCCAAAGAGAAGTAGACTTTTTCTTTTGGGTCAACTATCTTAGACACTTTTAACACATATTCCACTTGTCTCATAACTTCTAGATGATATTTCCTCTACCTAAAGCTCTTCCCTGGAAAGAATTTGTTTTCCATGTTGATTCGACAGTTAATTTGATCGGTTTGTTTGTGGCATGATATTTTATTATAGGTCGAGGTTGAACCTATGTCGATCATTGACTTGCCTTTTTCTTGTGTATTTTTGTTACTTGGTATTTCTATATATTTTCTAACCTCTTAGACTACTTCTTGTAACTCAACTTCTACTAGGGCAAAGGCGAAGTCCTCTATAAAATTTTCTTTGGGATCCTACCAAGTGCATGTATCTCTTTTTGCCTCTTCAATTTTATACCATTTATGTGGAAAGTCATCCAATTTATTTGGAAATAGATGTGGCCATACTTGATCATCTTTATAACCAATTCTTCTCCAATCTCTTTCAGTGTCCTAAATATGAGCTTTCGTGTTGAACCCTCGTTTGAATTTGACTATATCAGCTGCAACGGTAATATTATTCCATCCAAATTGTTCAACGAAGTATGTTGTATCCATGGTCCATGTCTACAGATGAGGTGCATGTGTATCACATCATCGTGCAACTTGACCTGTGAATGATTGCTCCAAGCTTTGCAGTCGACCTTGTTCTTCAAATGACTTCGACACCTTGTCTACATTGACTGCATGCAATTCATGTTTTTTAAATCTCAAGCGGGGTATTATCATCGGCTTCGTGTATTTGGGTATTAGACTAGGATATTGTCTAATGATTTTCTCATGTATGGTGGGTATTGATTTGATTGAAAAGCAAGATCAGAAGCCTTCTTTTGGTATGGCTTCTACTGCCCAACATTCCCTTGGTTTTGACTCATAATTCTCCATTTAGAAAAATAAAAAAGGAAAATGTGTTAATTTAATCATGAAACTCAATGTTTCAATCCCAAATTTGGGATCATCCTCAAGAGTTTGCTAAGATAAAAAATTAATAACTTATCTTTTGATAATAAATAGTAATCCAAACCTTACTGAAGGTCAAACTTTCTTGACAACCTTTTACATTAACTATTTGGATTATTATTATTAATCTTAAGATTGTGAAGGATAGGTTTCCAAGCTTCACTACTCTTTAAACCTTCATCTCTGTTTAAATTATTATGATTTAGTTCAATTTCTAGAGCCTCCCATGTCTTCCTTTTTCCATAATGTTCTATTTTAGCAATGATTTTAGTATCCTCAATGCATGTGTGGTGTCATGCGTCTCGAGAGTGTTTGGCTAAGGGTGATATTTTAATTTGATTATGTATGTTGTTGGTACAGTGCTCGTTCAACCTTACTTGAAATTATCTTCTAGTTTCACTGATGTATTGCTTACCACAGGAGCAAGGGATGGTATATACTCCTTTTTGCAGTCTCATGTTTATGACATCTTTAGTGTGATCTAACATTTTCCTTAGGGTGCTAGGAGGGGAGAATGAGACCTTAATATTACCCTTCTTCAGAATATTTGAAATTTTCTTTGCGGTACCTTAATGTAAGGGGGGGTTATATTTTTTCCCTCCTCATTATCATTGTTCCTTATACGAGCTCCTCTTCTAGACCTTAAGACTACCATACCAAACTTCTTTTTGTGATACCCATTCATTTTGAACACATTCTCCAGTTGTTTCAATTCTTTCTAAATATGTTCATCATCAAATATTCTAACTTCCCAAGTAACTAACATGTTGATAACCCTGAGTGTTTGAGAAAGGTGGTGGTGAGAGTTTGCATGCAGATAATGGTTTGTGTGAGTTCTTTTCTCATAGACTTGGTATGATAATGAACCATTGTTCTTTTTGGATACGAGGATTTCTAAAAAGGGTATGTTTTTATTTTCTTCCAATTCATATTAAATTTTATGCTTTAAGATTGACTATTTACATGATCAAAAAATCCAGGTTTGATCCCTCTTCCATGTATCCAAATTATAGATGTAACATCGATGTATATTTTCCATATTTTTGGTTTCAATGGATAAGAATCAATCGCTTGTTTTTCAAATTTATCCATGTACAAATTGGCTACAACTGGGGATAAAGGGGACCCCATCACTACACCTTCAATATGCTCATAAGAATAACCACAAAAGCTAAAATATGTAAATGTTCAAGCATATTTTTACCAAATATGTTATATCATCATCAATGATTTCTCCAATGACTTTAATAGCATCATCCATCGGAATTTTTGTTAGATCATGCCAAAGATACCATAAACCCGAGACTACAAAAACGAGTATATACCATCCCTTGCTCCTATGGTCAGCAATACATTGGTGAAATTGGAAGATCGTTTCAAGTAATGTTGAATGAGCATTGTGTTGAAATTAGACATAATTGAATTAAAATATTACCTTTATCCAAACACTCTCAAGGCATAGAACACCACACATGCATCGAGGATATAAAAATCATTGCTAAACTAGAACATTGTGGAAAAAGGAAGATATGGGAGGCCCTAGAAATTGAGTTAAATCAAAATAATCTAAACAAAGACGAAGGTTTAAAGATTAGTGAAGCATGAAAGCATTCCCTTCATAGTCTTAAGATTAATAATAATAATCTAAATAGTTAATGTAAAAGGTCGGCTAGAAATTTTGACCTTCAATGGAGTTTGGATTACTATTTATTATCAAAAGCTAATTTTTTAATTTTTTAGCTTAGCAAACTCCTGAGGATGATCCCAACTTTGGAATTGAAACATTGAGTTTCATGATTAAATTAATGTGGTTTCCTTTGTTATTTTTCTAATTCTTAGTTGTGTAGAATGAATAACCTTAATTCTTCATATGTTGCTTGTGTAATTTTGTATCGAGATTTTGACCCATAAATAAGAGTGAGCCATGCAATAATTCTCCTTTGGCATTTGGTTCCACATTGTCTTTGTCTCCTTTGATGACTTGATAAATTTTTCTTGCACCGATTTCTTCCACTCGAGGTTTTGACCACGGTTTTCCCTCTTTGAGTTCCAATGGTATAATAATATTTATGTCATTCCCTTTAAGTTTTATTCTATCGCTTTTGAGGGAAATTGTTGCTTTCATTTTTCGACCCCAAGGTTGTTTGAATAATGTTGAATATGTAGGGATAACTTCGACTAAATTAATAAATTAAAAATTGACCATAGTCAGTATCCATGTGATTATTGTTTCCACGCCTCTTAAGGTACCAAATGGTTCAACAAACCTTTGGTTTTCCAACTTCAAGAAGTTATTGGACTTGACCAAGTCAAGTTTTCACATCCTAATCTAGGTCTCTTTTGGGAGAATATTGACTTGAAAATGAAATTTGACCATGACTTGGAATCGTAAACCGTTTGACCTCCAGGTTGACTTGTGGATCATAATCATCATGGAACCTTTCTTGTTTAGTCAATTGACACAAACTTTTACAATTTCTTCGCTCTTCTTTACATTCTTCAAGAATATTCAATAATTCCAATAGTATGGAGGCTGACTTTTCTTATTTTAGGATATTAAGGAACTCCTCGAGGAATACATCCTTCATTCCTTCTTGCCACCTATTCCATTGACGTTCCTTTCGATTTTCTTCTTCCACTATATCATCGAACGAACTGACAACTTCTCTCATAACTTGCCTTTCCTTTTGAGGTATGGGTACCAATTATCTTTTATTACAACTTTTGTTTGAGGTGTTTTATTCAATGACATATTTCCCTCTTTATTTACTCCCAATCTAGTAATCACATTTAAGTTCTTAGAGTTCAACACCTCATGCTTTGGCACGCTCTGCAAAAGATTAACAATTCTCTTGGTCCTTATCTTTTCTAACATAATCTAGAAATCTTCCAAGGAGTGATCACCAACTCCACATATAGTATAGTATTTAAGATCAATCTTGTCTTTTAATGGGAAGTTTGGACTCATGTGAACTTATTTGAAGCAAACAAAGCAATATTTCTTTCTAGGTCCTCCTCAATTGTTGTATTAACCATAGTAGCCTCTCTAGTATCAATTGCGACCTTGATACCCTGCATCACCTCTTCCACCTAGTTGACCTTGGTCTTGTTTTGTCGCTTGTGTATGATAAACCACTTGGTAATTAGGTTTGTTCTTACCATAGTGTTGGAACTCAACCATGTTATGTGTTAGTTCTTCGCATATGGTGCATCATTTGGGTTTGATGTTTTTCAAATTGTGTGGGCAATCTTTTGTGGTGTGGTTTGTTATAATTTGATAGATTTCAAAATAATATTCAATTAGGACTAATTTGGCATTTGAATCTTTGTCATTTCCTTCATAGTGCTTGCAATAATATTTTGTGTGGCCTTCACTCATACAAAAAGTGCACCACAACTTGGTTCTCCTCAACACAAGGTCTAACTACAACTTCTGCATCATCTCCATTTTTTCTTCAACTTTCTTGTCCAATGGGGGTGCAATCTAGTTATCGTCAAATTATATTTATTTTGCTTGATTAGGGGCATCTTCACATGATTGTATTTTGTGCATTCTTAGAGGTGCCCTGATTCTTTGAAGTAGTCTCACAATAAACCACTATATGCGTAATTCTTTTTTGATGGTATATGGGATCTGGTTAAGGAGATCCTTGAATTGTTTTTCATATTCTCATATCGACTTACCTAACATCTATTTGATTTCTTTTACTTTTTGTGATACAAAGTGATTATTTTCTTGCATTTTGAAAAATGATAGAAAATTACTCTTAATTTATTCTTTGGTTCTTGTTTAGTTGTTGGTGAAATTCATAAACTAGGTTAGGGTCCTTCTTCTTAATGCCCCGACAAATTGCGTCATTTATTTTGTCTTGTCTATTATTCCCATGGTTTTCTAGAATTTTTCATAGATAAACCAATGTATTCTTGGATATTAATTTCCTTCATAGAGGGGAAGGTGATGGAATGCCATTTTGATAGTTGTTGAGGTTTTAGACTGCAAAGATGGGGGTGTTGACGGTCTCGATTGCTTCAAACTTTCGACTGGGTTCATCGACTAACTATTATTATTTGCTTCGATCGGTGTCTCTTCAACTTCTTGTTTGAGTACATATGTATGGAAAGCTTGATCTTTGTATTTTATGAAAATACTTCCCTCTAGTAGTGTATCTTCCTCACAACCCTTAGTCAACAGTGTTTGATCTTCCTCAATGATTAAATATAGTAGGAGTGGTGCTCCCATGAGATCCTCAATTTGAATAAGTCATTGTTTCCCTCTTCGAGTATGAAATTTATTGAATCGCCTTCTCTCTATGGCATTTGGATCCATAATCTGTCAATGACTCTTCCTTATTCATTTGGTTAACTCCACGCTGAAACAAGATTAGGTTCTACATGCAAGCCATGCTAAAGGATTTCTCTAATATTGATACTTGATTGATCTGGTTTTGGCATTCTAAATATAGTTAGACCCGACTCATTGAATTTCATAGTATTGATGTTCTCTAACATTCATAGGGCTCCAAATCCTTCCTCCACCAATTATAGATATTCTTTCAACTTTGGAACCATCGGGGATGCTTCCACTTTCGCATCCAATCGATCATCATCTAAATTAGATAGGGCTAGTGCTCCAACCACTCACCATTCCCAAGGAACTCCTTTTCTAGTTCGATGAGGGTCTGTAGCATCATTTATTTTAGAACTTATTTTTTATCTTATATCCCTTTCAATTTTCTATAGATCAAATGTGGGTTTATAGTGTTTCATTCTTCTTACAGTCCCTTTCTTCTTTTCTTTTCCCAACATATATTCTCTTTGTCTTTCGTTCAATGCTTACTTCCTCCTTTTCTTTGGTATGCTTGCAGTATCTTCTAATGCGAGTCGNTCTTCCTCAATGATTAAATATAGTAGGAGTGGTGCTCCCATGAGATCCTCAATTTGAATAAGTCATTGTTTCCCTCTTTAGGTATGAAATTTATTGAATCGCCTTCTCTCTGTGGCATTTGGATCCATAATCTGTCAATGACTCTTCCTTATTCATTTGGTTAAATCCACACTGAAACAAGATTAGGTTCTACATGCAAGCCATGCTAAAGGATTTCTTTAATATTGATATTTGATTGATCTAGTTTTGGCATTCTAAATATAGTTAGACCTGACTCATTGAATTTCATAGTATCAATGTTCTCTAACATTCATAGGGCTCCAAATCCTTCCTCCACCAATTATATATATTCTTTCAACTTTGGAACCATCGGGGATGCTTCCACTTTCGCATCCAATCGATCATCATCTAAATTAGATAGGGCTAGTGCTCCAACAACTCACCATTCCCAAGGAACTCCTTCTTTTCTAGTTCGATGAGGGTCTGTAGCATCATTTATTTTAGAAATTATTTTTTATCTTATATCCCTTTCAATTTTCTATAGATCAAATGTGGGTTTATAGTGTTTCATTCTTCTTACAGTCCCTTTCTTCTTTTCTTTCCCCATCATATATTCTCTTTGTCTTTCGTTCAATGCTTACTTCCTCCCTTTCTTTGGTATGCTTGCAGTATCTTCTAATGCGAGTCGACTAGGGTTTT
>JASDQU010239634.1:0-16838 GCA_032191745.1 Picea mariana
CCAAGTGATGAGTGATTTGCGAGAACAAAGCCATCGATACCATACAAATTGATTTGGTTCTAAATATAAAGAAGCAATTCGTACCTTTTGTGTATGTGGCACATTATGTAGATCAAAGAATTGCTCCATCTGAAGTATTCATGTGATTGGGTCCTTTCCATCAACCTTCCTCATATCGATCTTAGGAACATGGTTAGTCTTCAACCCAAAGATGGAGTTTCTCCATTCTTGATTCATCTTCCTTGTGTCCTCATCATGAATTTCTTGGGAAACATTTTTACTTTCAGGTGTCCTCTCTATTAGAAAATTTTTCAATCCTTCCATGATATCCCTTTTTAAACCATCCATCTTAATATCCATTATTTCCTCCAATTTAGCTTCAGTTGAATCCATCATTCCTTGTAGTTCATCTTTTGTCACTGTCTTCTTTTTTAATTCATTTATGTCCCTGCACATTTCTTCACCTTCATCAAGAGTCCAAGAAGGACTGTCTGGAGGATTATTTGGTGTAGAAGTTCCCTTTTTTGGTGGCATGTTGGCCAAGTATCACACTTAAACCTTGATTTTGAGGTGGTTCTGCTAGAAAATCTTTCTTCTGTTGTATCACCAAAGTTTCGACCCTTCTGGGTATGAAAATTTATTTTTTGTAGTTCTTTGATATTTCTTCTCTACAATGCCACATGTCTGATCAAAATTGGATGTGCCAAGTAGAATTTACGGTAAATTCCCCACAACTTGCTGATTTTTGGCCTTTCCAGGAGATCTCACTTGTATAGCGTGCCCCACAAAAAATAATTGATATACAATTTTGAAACTTGTACCAAAAATACTAAGGACTATCCACTATCCAATGAAACTAGTCTCACTCAATTTGGATACTCTAGGAATAAGTTATGATTGATTAAATTGAAACACCTGCTTGAGACTAGTCAATAGGACTAGTCAGATACCCTATCTTCCACAGGGTGTATCTACAAATATAAGATGATCTAGAAGATGAAATTTTTATCACAGGTACCTTGATAATTTCTGTGAATAAGCTTTGGATTTCAGGGTCTAAAACGTTACAAAAAACAATTTATAGTGAAAATTCCTCAATGACTCAATTAAGGATGATTCCAGAACCCTATATTAAAAATGTTGTATATCTGAAAGTATAAGGCCTCATGAGATGAAATTGTAACCCAATGTACCTTGATCTGTCTACTAAATATCCTCCATGGGGTTCCTTCTGAAACATTGTAGAAAAAAAATTATAGAAAAATTTCCAAGGTGTCTCAGATGTAGCAGCGAAACCCCAAGACCTTGAGCTCTGATACCATATGTTAATAACCAAATATCAATATAGCATAGAAAAACCTCAGAATAAGTACTCAACACCTTGAAAAAGAGAGAATTTCAGATAATAAGCCTCTTCGAGGGGGCAACCTCCTTATACACCACATAAAATGTCCAAGTACAAGATGATTCCAAATGAAAATGTCTCCTTGGTATATATAGGGGACTAGGAGGTACAATTACAACTAATGGACCCAAGCCGACATAAATAAAATAACATTACTAATGTAATATTCCGCAATTAAGGGGTAATGTGCCACTATTTAGGGATTAACACACACCTCTTCTCAGAGATAGCTACCACCATTCGAGCAACTGTTTTAGTTCTACAGTTTTATAGTTTCAGCCTATTTCATTATTTAATAGAAGATATTGTTCACTAGATATTTGTGTCATTCTTCATATCTTTGTGTTTATTGTATTAAGTCTATTAATTAGTTCATTCCGCTCCTAAATCCGGATCAGTGGTATTAGAGCGGTCTGCTCTTCATTTATTTTTCTTCGTGCATGTCCCCAATAAGATTTGGGTATAAGAAGTTGGGACTCGAACCAATTGAACCATTACAAGATCGGTCGCGACGAGACTGACAACAACCCATGGGGGATGGAAATAAAGATGATGAAGCAGGATATCCTATTAAAATTTTTCTCGAGGAAGACCTCGCGCGAAAAAGGAATTAAATCATGGACAACTTCGCACAGATCCTTTGACAACTGCCCATAAGAGAAGCATCTTCAGCAAGCGGCCATGCAACCCCCTTCAAGGTATAGGTAAATTTTGATATTACATTATTTGAAGGACTGATAGATGCAGATGATGTAGATAAATGGTTGAATCTGCTCCAAAGATATTTTTCAGTTCACAATTTTTTCGATAGGGAAAAGATCAATTTTGCACTCCTCAAGGCCGTTCCCCATGTTAAAGACTGGTGGGATACTTACTCTGAGAAAAGGGCTGTGGAGGAATATACAATGTTTTTGGTGGCCCCTACATGGGATTCCTTCCTGGATGCCATTAAAGAACAATACTACCCTGTTGGAAGCTATGAGGACCAATACACTAGATGGACCACCCTCCGTCAAGAAAGGGACCAGAAGTACCATATTTCACCAATATTTTCCATACCCTACGTACCAAACTGGGTATTAAACACTATGAGCATCATTTGGTGCTCAAATACATTGTTTGTTTGCATAGATACATTCAAACTAAAATGGACTTCCTAGACATCGCTTCATTGAGCATGACTTACAGATACACTGTCAAGATTGAGCAAAAATTTAAGCATAAACGATGAGAGTTTGGATCTGCAAAACCCTCACAGTTGAAGCAGGGAAAAGGAAACCCCAACCCACACATCAAGGGACCAATTTGATATGGTCGCCCTTAGGACAACCAGTCCAAGCTGCAAAAAAAGAAGGGCAATGAGAAGACAAAGAAGGACATGGGAAAATGTTGTGAGTACCATAAAATTCCTTGGCACAACACCGAAGAATGTCGCTCTAAGAAGTCCCTCGTGGTTGAGCTGAAGGCTTATGAGTCAGAGGCTGATTTTTATTCCGAGTAAAATCCTGAAGGAGGGAAGCAGATTATCGATGTTGAACCCAGTGCCACTATCGCTACCACCAAAGTCCGACCAAGCGAACCGAAAGAACCAGAGGAAGGGGAACGCCTCTTTCACTCGCAGATGTGGGTCAAGGGGGATTCCATTCATTTTTATTGTCGACAACGATAGTCAGAAGAACCTGATTTCAGCAGAGGTCACCAAGCGACTGGACCTGCCAACGACATCGCACTCGTATCCCTACACCATCGATTGGCTTCACCAAGGAAGAGATCTTTGGGTCAACCTACAATGTCGTTTTCCCCACAACATCAAGACTTTCAAAGATTATGTACTCTGTGATATTTCTCCCCTTGAAGTTTGTGATGTTATTTTAGTACAACCATATTTTTGGAAGCGACATGTTGTGTATGAGCCTAGACTCCACAGTTTTATTATTACTTTGGGTAGACAACTGTACAGGATCCCAGAGGTAGCACCTCCTACTTCTATTTCTTTAATCTCTTCTAAGAAATGTAGTAAGGTCATTTCACAGACCAAGAAGTTTGTCTTCTTTGTGATCCATGTTCACAGTAAGTAGAAGGTCGTCGCCACATCTGTGGCCTCTACACAACACCTCTCTTTGTATTAGAAGCAAGTGGACAGGATCGTGGAAGAATATAGAGACATATTCGCCTCACCTATAGGGGTACTGACACACTGCCAAGTCAAACATCTAATTGATTTGACCCCTAGCGCACCTCTACCTAATGGGCCAGTCTATCGATGCTCACTGATTGAGAATGATGAAATCAGGCGACAGATCTAAGAGCTTCTCCAAAAGGGGCACATCAGACCCAACTCCTCCCCTTTTTGAAGCTTGATTGTACTAGTGCAGAAGAAGGACAGGACTTGGCGAATCTGCATTGATTACAGATACTTAAACAATATCACAGTCAGGAACCACCACCCCATTCCCAAGATTGATGGCCTTCTTGACCAACTCAAGGGGGGGAATTTCTTCAGCAAGATTGACCTAAATTCTAACTACCACCAGGTTCCCATCAAACCAATTGATGTATGGAAGACAACCTTCAAGTCTAAAGAAGGTCTCTATGAATAGCTAGTCATGCCCTTTGGATTAACAAATGCACAAGACAATTTAATGAGGTTGATGGATGATGTATTGAGACCCTTCACCAACTCCTTTGTGGTATTATATCTTGATGACATCCTCATATTCAACAGAACGTGGGAGGAGCACATGCAACATATTCAACAGGTTTTGAACACTCTGCAGCAACACAAGCTTTATGCCAACTTGGAAAAATTTTCTTTTCACATGAATAGGGTCCAATACTTGGGTTACATTCTTGATGATAACGGGGTACATGTTGATCCAGCTAATATCCAAGTCATTCGTGACTAGCCAGCCTCGACCACACTGATCGAGCTTTGGAGCTTCTTGGGACTAGCCAACTTCTACCAACGGTTCATGTTGGGATTCTCCCATATTGCATGGGTTGTTAGCCAGGTAACCAAGGGTGGTGGTAGGGACAATTTTGTGTGGGGGAAGGAGAAACAACAAGCATTCGATGATCTGAAGCATCGCTTGTGCTCAACTCCAATACTCTCCTTGCCCGATCTGCAACAACCATTTGATATTGAGACTAATGCATCTGACTATGCCGTGGGCGCATTTCTCACTCAGAACGGGCATCCGATGGCATACCATAGTGAGACACTCTTTGATACTGTCTAGAAATACCCCACCTATGATAAGGAAATTTATTTCATTGTACAAGCCTGTCGTCAATGGACACATTACATTCTGGGGAAAGAAACAATCATATACACTGATCACAAGCCTCTACAATTCATATAGGCACATGGGAAATTGTAGAACGATTGCCATCAGAAGTGGTCCACCTACCTGCAACAGTTCCATCTCAACATCAATTATAAGACATGTATCTCCAATCATGTCGCTAACTGCCTCATTCGACCTCCTGTGGCTGCACTCACCACTGTGCTCCATTCCTGTGGACACGAAACATCTGAGTGGCCCCAATTTTATCAGAAAGATCCAGACTTCGCCACCACATATCATCTCTTGGGTATAGGCGCAACTGTCACTGATTTTCACATTCAAGACGAACTCTTATGCCACCTAGGCCATCTATGTGTTCCTACAAGCGAGCATGCAAAGATGATTTGGGAAGCCCACTACAGTCAGGTGGCAGGACATTTTGGCATAGAGAAAATTGTGGCAATTCTTCAGAAACTTTTTTATTGGCCAAAACTTCAACATGAAGTAAACAAGTATATCACATCTTGCACTTCCTGTACCATTGCCAAGCCTCCATCAAGAAGAAAGTATTATACACCCCTCTTCCTATCCCCGAGAAGACTTGGGAATCCATCTCAATGGATTACATGTTTTGTTTTCCATCCACCAAGCAAAGAAATGACTGTGTGTTTGTGGTCATTGATCAGTTTTCGAAGATGTCCATTCTAACATCCTGTAAGAAGAATGTCACAGTGACAGATATGGACAAGATCTTCTTCGAACGAGTGTGGGGCCATTTTTGGATACCACGGACCATAATCTTTGACCGAGACAACAGGTTCCTCAACACCTTTTGGTTGAGTCTCTGGTCTCTTTTGGACACCAATCTCACAAAATCCACTACTTTCCACCCCCAAACCGATGGCCAAACAGAGGTCATCAATCAAATGACTGTGCACATCCTAGGCATGTACAATGCTAGGCATCTACGTAAATGGGATGAGAGTCTCCCATATGTCCAACATAGTTACAACATGGCTCTCCATAGTTCCACCGGCCATAGCACATTTCAGGTGGGTCTGGGATTCCAACCCTTAGGACCCATTGATGTTGCACTTCCTCTTTCCACAACACAAACCAAATCTTGCACTGATCAGTCTGCGATCGACAAAGTCACCATATTCATTGAGAGGATTCAACACATTCGCCAACAGGTCCAAGAAATTTTGCAGAAATCCAATGCTAAGTACAAGCATCGCCATGATCAACATAGGGTACCACACCAGTTTCAGGTTGGCGACAAAGTCTGGTTACATTTGCAGAAGGAGCGTCTCACCAGGACCCATCCGAAGCTTCGCCCACTTCATTATAGGCCTTACACTATCAACAAGGATGTGGGTAGCAATGATTTTGAGCTCTACACTCCACCCTTCCTTGGTCTGCATCAAGTATTCAATGTGGACCTCCTTTGGCCATATTTTCCACCGTTATTGGACACCTTCGATATCGCTGAAAAACTGACACCCACTGAGCTCAACCCCGACTGCATGGAATAAGTATCCACTGACCATATAATGGACACATAGGTCAAGGGAACTCACTAGCAGCGGATCCAACTTAATCCGGTTATCAAGGCAGGGAAACTCCTACACTAAGGCAAGTGGCTCACCCGGGGCCAAATCCAACAGAAGTTTCCTAACCTGATGGGGAAACTTAACGCAATGGAGACCATTGCTTCCTAAGGGGGGAGGATTGATCCACGTGGATATTGGTGGCCACCCACCTATTCCAACTAGCTCCTCATGTTCAGTTTTTGTTCAGCACATTCTTTTGTATTGATTTGTAATTGTGGGTTCTACACTTCTCAGGCTATATGCAGCCCCACACATCCTCCAGGTGGATACGGGTGGCCTCTCTCCTAATCCAACTGGCTTATTTTGTATGTTTTCATGTCATCACATCTTGTTGTACTTTCGGGGCCGTTTTGGGGCCCTACACGTTGTTTTTTTGGCTCACCATAGCCAAACTATAGATAGAGTCAAAGTTTGATAGTAGAATGTGTATTTATCTGAAATACCTTTCCAACGGGTATCACGCGCCTAAAACAGAGGTCATATGCAAAAGTTACGGCCCTAGGAAGTTGAGGTACCAAATTACACCAACTTATCCATAGGACCCACATGAATTTTGCCGTTTCATCTTATAGGGTTAGGTTTTTGGATGTCTAGGGTTTTGGAATTCATGAGTAATATCAAAAAGGCCTATGGAGCCTCATTGTAATCCATTTTGCTCAGAGGGATGTGTGTAGCAACCACATCTCTTCTCAGAGATAGCTACCACCATTCGAGCAAGTGTTTCAATTCTACAGTTTTACAGTTTCAGCCTATTTCATTATTTAATAGAAGATATTGTTCACTGGATATTTGTGTTATTCTTCATATCTTTGTGTTTATTGTATTCAATATGTTAATCAATTCATTCCGCTCCTAAATCCAGATCAGATAAATATAACACCAAGTAGAAATTTCTTTAAGCCCTAGTGGATGAGGCATGTTTACTAAAATGTCTTTTCCCTAGACAAATTATGTTCATAATACACATAACTATAAATACAAAGAACCAGCCAATCCATAGAAAAGCGTGGCATTTACTTGGGAGTAGTTCTAAATCGCTTCCCTCTCCTTGTGAATCCAAAAAAATACACATCTGACAAATGAATGGAATATCGTCCAAATTATGTCATCCCCTATCAGAATTTTTCATGCCGAGGTCTGAATTTGCTCAACGATAATTAACATGAATTCTTTGCACAAGCATTGAAAATAAACAGTGCTAGCTATGCTAGCAATATTCCTGTACCAAGTGTGGAGGTGCGCAAAACATAGTTTCACCGAGTGCAACCATATGTTCATAGAAAATGCCTCCAGACAACTTGAAAAATTCTCTCATGTTTCTGAACTATAGCAACTTATAATATAATTAAACGCAAAATAAGAATAGATGGAACAGACTGTAATGCACCAACTAAACAATCCCTTGCACCATATGAAAATACATCCAACCTAAAAACAAAATTTCTTTACAACACATGGTAAATAATGCATTGCTCCCTAACTTTATACCCACACTATCTCCATAGCAACAAACAATTGCAAAACAAAAAAAATAGTACAAGCTCACAACAACACACCTTTTTTTCTTTTGTGTAACTCTGATTCTTTCTGGCATATACAGTGTCTGAAATAGCCCCCGACCGACTTAGCTTAATTATGAAAAGTTAAAATAAGAATCAATGTATAATCTTCTTTCGCATATAACATACAATGTAGATGATTTCTTACCCTCTAACATAAATTTCTAGAACCCCAAAATTAGAACTCGTGCAAGTCTCGAGTTGCAGCACTTGGAAATTCAAAACAACTTCATCTTTCTGAACCATAATATATGATATGGTAGGTAAATGCATTAAGAAACCTAAAAGAAAAGTTAGCTTGACTTGCTTCTGAAAAAACAAACAACAACCACTCCACCATTCCAACAAGCAACACAACAGAAGTAACAACATTATACATAAAACACACTCTATCAAAAAACAACCAGAGAAACTAATTACACTTGTCTAAAATACATATATTAATATGGCAACCAACCAGTTAAAAGCAAGATACTAGATGCACATGACTTCTTACCCACTCTCATAGATTTGTAGAAACCCAACAATCAGATGTATTACAAGTCCCCAACAACAACATTTGTAACTTGGAAAGAACCTCTCCTTTCGCCAACAACAACATTTGTAAATTGGAAAGAACCTCTCCTTCCTAGCTTATAACAGACTATATCATGATCAAACGTAAAGAATTCAACAACTAATTAGAACAAAAGAATTCAACTAAAACTCGTAAAACCCCTTCAAAATTTATGAATCATACTAAATTTAATGAACAATCGAAAGACAATAATATATAACATTTAACTCGATACAACAATTTATGACTGGATTTAGAGCAAATATTCTCAGATAATATCCCTAAAAAGGGACCAAAACTTAAAAAGTTTAGACTAAAGCAATATATATTCATATTCTTTTTCCAACCATCCCCCAATGCATAATTTAATTTCCTATTAAAGTAGTCCCTTCAATAAGATGTTTTGAAGGGCCAATAAGAAGACAAGAAAAAAATGAAAATGCTCCCAACAAAGTTAAACTTTGGAAAACAACATCAAATTTTTGGTCAACTCAAAAACAAAAACAGGGTGAATGCAAAAAAATTGCTTGTCCTTGGCCTGGACTAATAATCCCTTCAATAAGATGTTTTGAAGGACCAATAAGAAGAAAAGAAAAAAAATGAAAATGCTCCCAATAAAATTAAACTTTGGAAAACAACAAAAAAAATTTGGTAACTCAAAAACAAAAACAGGGTCAATGCAAAAAAATTGCTTGTCCTTGGCCTTATGCAGGGACTAATAAGAGATTTATGGAAGATGCATAAAGATCAAATATCTCAAATAAATAAAAATAAAAAAATTTAAGTTTTTCCATTATTAAAATTATTTAATTATTATGATAATCATAATTAGTGATGTAATGGTCGACCTGAATGATTTAACGTTGTCTTCCAAATATGGCCTACTTAACTTTATAATAAAGTTGAGTGGTCGGTTAACTTTACTTAACTACATCAAAGTGTAAGAATTCTTACGCTATATAAGATGAATTAATTGAAAAGTAATTTCTGTAGCCATTCTTTTTCAAAAAGATTCCTGCTACCAAAAGCATATATAATGACACTTTAAAGGGATCATAGTTAACATTTATCGAATATATCGACGGAATTCAAAGAACTTAGAATTGTTAATTAATTACGGAACTCTAAAGACTTAAAAGCCCATTTGTACCAAACGGAAGGGACATCTTATTTGCAAATAGCAGCAGAAAAATATTAGCTTTTTTTTATCATTTTATGTTATATTTTTTATTTGTTTATAAATAGTTACAAATTTAAAAAATTAATGGAATTTCAAATATCTGTTGTTCAGAAATTGAAAAAACTAAGTAGATTAAAGATTTTTCAGGTTGTAACATTTTAATAATAAAAAAATATAATTTCACCAATAATAAGATAATTGCGAATACGAATAAAAATAAAAACATTAATTACTTTCACAAATTTTGTTAAGAGCATTAAAATATGGAATCTGGAATACTGAAATTATAGGTTTGAGATATAGCACCTTACACATTTATGAAATAAAATTCTAAACAAAATTTATCATTTCAATGTTTTCTAAAAGGCTTAGTTTTTTACCCACTTTATTATGGCCTAATAAATCCTCGGTGGACCTACAAAATTTTCATTCTCATAAACAATTAATTTTTTGGTCTTTTCATATTCAACATGTTCTCTTCCCTAAGATCGATTAGGGCCTTTTCTTCAGTTCCCCTCTCTATTGAGCGGAGGTTCTATCGCATTTAAAGACTTTAAAATGGGTTGTTAAATATTATTTTTTTTCGAATTATTTCATTGAAATTTGGAAAAACAGAAATTATTATTTTCTGTTGTTTAAATTGTACTTTTGAATAGATTTAGCATCCTAAAAAAACTTAAAATTACAATAATTTTTTTTATTATCTAATTTTGAACAAAATTGAAATCAAAATTAATCATTAAAAACGCCAAAAATCGAACGTTTACACTATTTGCTTTGAAATATCAACCTTGTAAGTTCCAGGCCTTTCATAAAGGTCATTCAAATTGGAGTTTTTCTGGCGGCATTGGCAAAATTTTTTTGTTAAGAAACGCAAACTATTGAGCTGCCAGACGGAATCGCAGATGCCGAAGAAGACGATCGGGGTAAATGAAAACTGTAACGAGATTTCGTAACGAATTCCACTCTGAAAGGCACCGGGCAACATGCAGAAAAATGGTGCGTTTTGAATAATATTTATTCTACGGATAAGTTCGATCGTTCATCGGGGTGGTATAGAAAGACGGTAATTAGCCACGGGGTGGTATAGAAAGACGGTTAGAATGCATGATTTAGACAGTAAGTGTGCCTTGCATTCTGTACCATCGAATCTTTTTAACATTTAGTAGGACCACTATCCCATATACCCCTTATCGTGCTATAATTGAAGTTGTATAGGTATCTTCTTGTGTCCTTTAGTTATTATCCCGTATACGTCTTATCTTCTTAGAATTGAAGCTTCACCCTTAAGCTTACTTCAAGCATTAGAGCCAACTTTCTACATAGATATGATAAGATGAATACCTTAAAAGTGTATCTATACATGAACATTTTGAAATTGTGTCTACTCACATTATATTTACATAATGGAGTTCATTATACTTTTTAATATAAAAAATATATTATAAATTAATTTATTATAAAAATATATATTAATTTGTTATCATATTTATTTATTTTTATATTTATCATAAAATACATATAAAAAATATATGTTGAAAATAGATTTATTATAAAATACATATAAATTCATTATATTTATTTTCATTTATATGAGTTGTATTTATATTATAAAATCCATTATATGTATATTATTTTTCTAGTTGAAAAGTTATGAAGACTCTAAAGTCCCTAACATAAAAGGATTTATCTTTTGGTCGACACATAACAAGAAATCCTATTGCAAAAGGATTGGAGGCATATCTTGTTCCTTAAAAAACGACCTCTCTCCTTCGGCTTCCTAAGATAGACCCTCTCAATCAATACATTTGGATAAAGGTCTCATAAATTAATGCTAAGAAAATGTCTTGGACATTAATGGTAAGAAAATTTATATCGTGATCTGTTGGTTTGCGCCAATTAATTATACTTTTATAAGAAAAACATTCTACATAAAAATTGTCCCTATAATACCTTAGAACGAGACATTTATAGCCCGATGAATGAGGGTAATATCGTCTTCCTTAGATACTTTAATGTTAGACATGCAACTAATCAAACTATTCTTTTAAGTAATGATTCCAACCCTAATCCTTTATGGCTAAATGAGGACCTTGTTTTAGCTAATAGATACAAAAGAATCTTTGAAGACTTCACTAAGAATTTGTTTAGTACCCAACTAATTAAGGTTTGTAGTTCTCAAGACCTAATAATTTTCAATGGGGTAATGAAGCGACCAAACTCCAACTAGATGACTTCTATTAATGGACTAGGAAGTCGTTTTGTGTTTCATTGGTGTGGTCCATTGAGGAGGGAATTTTGTACATTGGTACATTCTGAGTCTGTTGCACGGTTGATGTAGATGTAATATTTGGCTTGAGGAATTCCTATCTTTCCTTGAATATTTATTTTTCTTTCCCCACGTCGAACTGTTTCTGTGGTGCAATATTCTTTTTCACCCATTGGTGTTGCGTTGGATCCTGTCGTTCTGCATCATCTTCTATCTGAGCTCCTCCACACGTGACTATGTTGATGTTCCTCCCATCATCTCTGGCTTATACACAAATCCACTATACATTCTGATTGTTTTGATTTGGCTTTTCTTGAATTTTTCCCAATAATGTTGGACAATCCTTTGTATCATGGTCTACTGTGTGATAGTACATCCAAGTCACAGGTGGAAGTGGACATTCCCTTGCATAGTGTCCTAGTTGTTGGAAGTTATGGTACACTATTGGTCCTCTGCCTCTTCCAAATCCTCCTCTCCCTCGACCTCCACCTCTGTAGCCAGTTCTATCTCCTCGTGGTGCATTGTACTGACACACCTGATTATACTGCGCGAGCTTATATTGTGGATGCACGTTATTGTATTACAGCTGCGCATTGTTATACTGCTGCTGCACAATGTTGTATGTAGGTGGTACCTGGTTAAATTGAGGTGCAACTTGCCCTGTCATCATTTCTACCTGCACCCTATAGGTGTTTGACGTTCTTTCCCTCAACAATTCCATTGTCCTACAACCTTTTTCATCGTGACCCACTGATTTGCAAAAGTTGCAATATGAAATCTTGGATACTGTCTGATACTTTTGCATCATTGTCGATATGGATCATGTCCATGTATTTTACAGATATCACACCATGGTCCTCCTATTGGCAAAGGGTTTGGTATCCCTATTGCCATGTATTGCGCAAAATTTGGGCACTCATTCTTGTGATGTCCTTTTGTCCTACATGTGGTACACCAAACAACTTCTCTTTTCTCTTTGCTCTTATTCTGGTTTAGTTGAAATGTGAGAATATTCAGATCCTCCTTCAACTCCTCTATTGTTGGATTTGTCTTCTGATACTGGTTCTCTTCTAGTTGTAGGGATGCCTGTAGAGCCTCTGGCCGAGTTTCAAACTTCTGCTTCCTCAAAGGGTATTTCATATGTGGTAATAGTGAGTTCACAAAGAGATGTCTATGCTACATATCAATCATGACATACTTCAAATTACCTTTAAGACGTTTAAACCTCCGATCTATCTCCCAAACAAACTCACATGGTTTCTTCCTAATTTCAATCATCTCATTCATGTACCAATCCTCTGAGCTAGGCTTCTGAAATTCATTTATCAGTATATTCTTGATATCTGTAATCGTCCTTGTTGTTCCCGAAAGACTCTTTACAGCTAAGCTCATGTACCAATCCAGTGAGCGGTCTCTTAGTGTGATAGATAACTACGCAAGTTTTGTATCCTCATATGTGATTTGCTTTGCTTCCCAAGTCTTCTCACAGATAAACAAGTGCTTTTTAGGATCCTCTGATGCCTCTCCTTTGAATTCGGGTAACCTGATGGTGGGATTATGTCCTGCCATGTTGAATAGTGATGAACTACGACCTCTGTGCGGTGTAGATAATTTACTACTACTTCTTGAATTGGATCCTCTAGTCGCTTCTCCTTGATTGGGTGCACTTCCTGCTGTCTTTCTTGCAGTAAAATTTGATTATTTAAACAGTGGTGTTCTTTCTGGTGTATTAGTCACACATGGGGTTATGGGTTCCACACTGACATTGACATGGATATGAGTTCTTCCTTTTGTTCCTCCCCTTGGACCACTTGTCTTCATTTCATATGTTGCACGTGAGATTTCCTCAATCTTCTCCACAGCCCGAAGATCCTCTACCTCTTCTTCATCACTTGCCAAGACTTCTCTATCTTCTATGGCTCTCTTCTTATTATTTATATTATATTGATAGGGTACTCCACTGCGCGTCTTTCCAGTTGTTTCCATTATTTGATTTATCTTATATTCCTCCATCATGATTGGTTCCATGGCCTCCTTCTTTTTCTTATCCATCTCTCCCTCCATTCTTCCAGCTTCTGTTAGTCCTTCCCCCCTTCCCCCATGCACGCAATGAAGTTTAGTTGTCTGATGCCATAGTAATTACACCTTTGTTATACAATAAGATATTGATGGAATTATACAACGATTTGATATACTTACCTATGTTTCCTTTTAGAAATTATTTCTCTGTTGTGTTGTAAGACTTCGTGTTATCTACTGCAAATTCTGTGATAAACCCTGCAACAATATTCTCTATATAGAAATCTACTGCGCAGGTGAATTTCTTGTTAACTTGTTGTAACTGTATGATGTCCATAGGATTCCACTTGAGATGTCTAATTCGATTCGTAGGGTGGTTTTATTTCAACCTCAATAGCCACTCCTGCAACATATGTGGGAAATCACATAAAAAATACTTCATGCAAGTCACTAAACACGTACTTGTCCAGATATTTGCGCGGTGTTAATTTAGGGTTTCTGTTGTCTTTCTGTGCAAAATCCAGCTCCTTTTTTTCCAACCAGCTTTAAATCTCCACCTTCGTTGGATTCAACAACCTAAACATTCCCTTCTATACTTTCATTTTCTGTGGGACTTTTTCACGGATCCCATTCACTCAATCCCATGTATTTCTAGTTGGAAACAGAACCATTTGTTGGTTGATCCCATTCTCTAACTACTTCTTGGGCTGACCCAGGTTCAGATCTAAACAAGCTTCCAACAAATCCCTCTAAAACTATCGGCCCTACTGGTAAACCAGAAGGAAACACAACACACAATTTTACTACGCAGTCTCACTTGAGATAGTTCTATGGGTGACTGCAATGCTCGGATGCTTTCATTCTTAGGAAACATGGGGATATGGGATTTCCTTTCCTCTTCTCAAGCCTTGATCTAGTGGTTCTTTCTATTATTCTTAGGATCCATTCATCTACTAAGTTAATGAATGCATTCTAACAGGTCTAACATATAACAGATCTCACATAATTATTCATTCATAAACTAACTACTTATAGAAAGTAATTATGCAATAAAAACATCACACAACACAATTGTTATCATGGCTCACCCCCTCTTGGGATACGTCCACAAAGATCTGGCTTCTTAGGCTCGTTTATTATGGTTTTGCAATATATGACACTGCATGCACTACAAATCAATTCATACAATCACAAAACATACTCCACAGTCTTTGTGAGGCTGACTAGATCACACCAAGATCCTCATCCTGTGATCTAACCCTCAAGGTATAGATACTTTAATCTCCTACAACTCAACAACTTACAAAAATGGTATCAGATCTTACAATAGTTCCCTTGACTACATAGAACAATATTTCCAACTCTCTAAATGATAGAACCTTGAGTTAGGTCTTCTAAGCACATATTTATAGTAATCCCCATCTTCTTAGCCATTACCGTTTCTTTCAAAAACCCTAACCATAATGTAGTTAGGTTTTCCTGCATGCGTGCCTTTCATGCTTTCTTTGCACGTGATGCTTTTCCTTCCCNAAAACAGGCCTGCGCCCAAAAAGTTGGCACCCAAATTTTATGGTCCTTACACAGTTCTCAAGGATGTGGGACATGTGGCCTATCATTTATATTTTCCCAGTCATTCTAAGATCCATCATGTTTTTCATGTCTCCTGCTTAAATAAGGTGATTGGAACTAAGTGTCAAACTCAAACCAGCCTCCTCGAGTTGGACGAAGAAGGCTTCGTCTGGTTGCAGCCAAAAGCAGTCTTGGACCAGCGTGAGTGTCACCTCTATCAATGAACCATTAAGGAAGTGTTAGTACAGTGGAAATATACAACTCCAGCATATGTCGTTTGGGAGCCAACTACTATTCTGCAAACTTTTCCTCATCTCAAGCCTTGAGGACAAGGTGTTTTTTTAAGGGGCAGGGCATGTTAGGGAACTAAACTCCCTAAACCATCATGTAGGTAGAATAATATATTTTCCATGTAATAAAGGACAATATTAATAAGGACTATTAATAATAAAGAATAATTCAAATATAATAAGATCTAATAGAAGCTTTCCCTTCTAGAAGATCTTCCTCTAGATTGTTCTTTTGGTAGATAGATTTAGTATAAATAGGAGTCGAGGGAATGTAAAGTTTTTTCTTGGAGATTATTGTAATAGAGATATTCTCTGCTGGAGGTTTCCCCCTTGAAGAGGCAAGTGAACATTGCTATGTTTAATAAAGGTGCTCTTTCCGGTGTTATTTCGATATTTTTCTAGCTATAATCTTGTTGTTCCATTACTGCTTACTAATTTTTTTTTTCCGCATGTTATTATTCATGTGGTATATTCTAGATCTGTCTATGCACAGTGATGTTATATTATTAATAAATTGAGTGTGATTACACTTTACAAGGATAGGTGCACTGGCCTATTTGCATCCTGACTCACCAGCCTCATAACTACACAAGCTCTCTGGCCTCAAATACATATACAATTATGTAACACCCATCTAGGATGTTAGGCAATTAATCACTCATTAAATACATATGCATTAACAATTTTGATTTAACATAATTTCATTGATTTTCATTTCCACAACTCTGTTACATTTGCTCAATGATGATTATAAATAACAGGATGAAATAAGCAATATGTTAAATCTAAGATTTAAAACTTAAAACAAAAATACAACAAAATATCAATGAAAATACCTCCTCCATGGTCTGTTGAAACTCATCAATTGCAACGTATATTTTCTAGTAGTGGGAAGATGCTTCCAACCATTCTTTTCCCGCTTGCCTAGAGTGAAACAACAAAATCTTCCCAGCCAACTAGGATCCTAGCCGACTTCCTAGCTCCAAGAAACCTTTCGGTTTCTTGTCCCTACGTGCCTGTGAATCGAAGAACAGCAAAGCACAAATTCTCAAAGAAAACCATCATAAGAAATATATCTTCCAAAGATTTCA
>JASDQU010239635.1:0-16770 GCA_032191745.1 Picea mariana
ACCCCTTCTCTCCTCTTTGTTCAATTCCATTGAATCACTTCTTCATCACAACCTTCATTTTTAATGAGTTGTCGTGGAAGACCAACCATCACAATGGTTCATTTCAACTTCTAAGTAATTTTTTCAACATTTCCTCAACTTTTCTAAACAAACATTTAAATGATTATTAAAAATTTTAGAAAGATATTTTGATGAGGATCCAATTCAAATCACACCTCCCCATTTGTAGGTTGTTCGTCCCCAAAAGATTCAACTCCCTTCATTCTTGTTATTATCTATCTTCAAGCATCCTCCGACAAATCTCCAAGAAAGGGTGTAGCCTGCACTACATAACAAAATATAGGGGATGAATAGGGATTGCCTTTGGCATAAGCATGTTTTCCATCTCATGGTTAGAGATGACATTTGTTATTGCAATAGGTCATTGGAAAATGTTGGAGTACTTCACACACACCTAGGATTTCTTTTTCCTAAGTTTTTCCCTATGTTTATTAGTCATTATCCAGTCTCATAAAGTTTAGGGGAGAATATTCTTTTCAATTTTCACTTCAATTTGATTAGTTGAGTGGAGTCTAGATGATACATTGGGATTATCACCATGTAGCATTGGGATCATCACCAACTAATGCACATTGTCCTTGGGATTATCAACATACTAACACATTACTCATGATTCCCTGATCTCCTCCTCACTTCACTTTGTTTCATTCAGTTAACTGAAGACTGATAGACTAGTTAACTCAACTAGGTGGCATTTCACTCCTGTAATTGCTCGATAGACTAGACTAGGTGGCAGTTTACTCCCGTAACTATTGGTGTGTGTCCAGATCCCTCTAGACTACCACTATGGTGCATTGAATTCTCCTCTAGTGTGCATTAGATGAGTTATACAGAGTATATCATGTGTAAATTATCATTCATTCATTTGGTTAATGAGAATTCTTCCACTCTTTCTCTCCTTATTCTCTTTTATCATATTTCTCTGCAACTGTTTATGTCAATTCCTAGCTATATCTATTCTATGTAGGTTCAACACATTTGCATGGTATCAGAGCTGACAAACTGCTAGGGAAAAGACACACCAAATTATTTTTGTAGGTACCGAAGATTGAAGACGGCAGAAAAATGGAATTTTCAAAAGAATTCATTCTTACACCATACAATTTATTTGCATGGAAGGATAATATGATCATTCATCTTTGAAGCATAGGATTGTATAGGTTAACCATGAACATAGAGACATAACCAACATCAGCCATAGAAAAATCCAAGTATCTAAATCAAATGGGTGAAGTGTTTGGAACAATTTGCAATCTCATTTCTCCTGAACTCCTCTTTCACATATCCTCCTGTAAAACCCCCAATGAAGCTTGGACCACCATGGAAGGGATTTTTGGAAAACAATATGAGAAGAGGGGACACTTTCTCAAGGTGGAATTTCTCACATTGGATCCAAAAAACTTCAACAATCTCCAAGATTTATTTACCAAATATAAGGATTTGTTATCGCAACTCAAAGCTTTCGGGGTTGATAAATATAAGGAGGAGAAACAAATGGTTGTCACCATTCTCTCCAAACTTGGTCCAGAATAATAAGTGTTTGTATCCACATTTCATTCAGTTAGATTCCCATCTGGATCTACCTGGAAGATGCCCTCTCTTGAGGACTTTATCGAGTCTCTGACACAAGACCAGAGCAAGCTCATCAATATGGGAAAAATCAAAGGCCCAAAAGTGCATGCACTTATTGTGAAAGATGGTAGTGGCCATCAATATCAGAAATCTAAAGACAAAGAAAAAATGAAATCACATGCAAATCCAAAGAAGGAAGGGTACTCAAAACCCTTCCACGATGCTTGGGGAAAGGGAAGAAAAGGGGAGAAATGCTCTTACTTCCATAAAGGATTCCATCCATAATACGCATGTATGTAGAAACATATATATCTAATTACCCAAATATTTTATCAAAACAACCTTGGAGATCTCATCTCCGAGGGTGCCAAGAAGAAGAAGCCAGGAGATCAGAATCCCAAGAAAGTCAATTTTAGCCATGCTTTGATTGTCATCAACTCCTCTCTCAATGCTTGGATTGTAGATTCAAGAGCATCACACCACATGGATGTCACAAAAGAAGTGTATTCTTCATTGGATGCATGCAAATTTCCTCCTATTTTGATGGAGGACAACTCTCCAGTCAAGGTCACCAACAAAGGAAGGATTGAACTCACAAACAAAAGCTTCGAGAATGTGTTGCACATCCCCAGAATTTCTGTCAATATTCTCTTTGTGTATCAGATGACTAACTTTGGCACTAGAAAGAGAGTCATATTCACACCTGATGCAGTGGATATCTATGACATGTAAACCAATTTCAGGGTTTCTACCAGTGAGGTAAATCATCAATCTAGACTCTACACATTTTTTGAATTTATTGAACCATATTCTACATTACTACTTACCCATGATGATGAAAGAAGTAGGATATGGCACGAAATTTTCGGGCATTTAAATTTCAGATATATGCAACAACTTAGCAAGCAAGGAATGGTTGATGGTCTACCCGACATCCACTTCTCCAAAGGAATTTGTGAGGGATGTTTCTTGGAAAACACCCTCAAGAGAAATTCGACAAAGGAAAGACTCAGAAGGCTTTCTTTCCTTTAGACATGATCCATAGTGACCTCATGTGCCCTTTTCTACATCCATCAATCAGTAAATCGAGGTATGTTCTCATTTTTTTTGATGATTTCTCACGCTTCACATGGATTTTCTTTCTCATGCAAAAATCAGAGGTCTTTCAACACCTCAAAGATTTCAAAGCCCTTGTTGAGACACAGTCAGGAAAGAAAATCAAAGTCTTCCGAAGAGATAACGGGGAGAGTATGTCAGCCATGAGATACATAATATTTTTCATGAGGTAGGGATTCAGTTGCAACACACGGTTCCCTATACTCCGCAGCAAAATGGAGTTGCTGAGTGGAAAAATAGATCTCTAAAAGATATGGCATCTTGCATGCTACATGCAAAGTCACTTCCATAGAGATTATAGAATGAAGGAATTAATTGTGCAACCTACATCCAAAATAGATCTCCCCATAGATCTATCAAGGATAAAATCCTCTACGAGGCTTGGAGCGGCCTCAAACCGGATGTGACCCACTTTCATATTTTCAATTCACGTGCATGGGCCAAGATTCCCTCTAAGAAGAGGAAGGCACTTGATTCACAGAGCACAAAGTGTATATTTTTTGATACCCCGACGGTGTGAAGGGATACAGACTCATTGCTATTTCCTCAGACTGGCTCATCATTGAGTATAATGTCCAATTCGAGGAAAGTGTCTCGCATGTACCTCAATAGCCACATGCAGACACCTTTGTTCTTCCATCTATTAGAGATGATGAGCATGCACATGCTGAATCTTCTTCAATTGAGAGTTCTTATTCAAAGGATTTAGATGATCCAAATAGAGAGTCAATAAAGTTAGATGCAGAGTCAGTGCATCCAGATGCATATGTAGAGCCAGAGAAGAGGCCCAAGTGGGCCCAAACTAGTGTTCAAGATGAAGGGGATCTTGTTGGTGATCCAGATGGTACTAGGAGGACTCGATCTGATTTCAAGGAACCTCCTCTTGCACTCACTACCATTGAAGCATTTCCACCTAGACATATTTTCTTGGTTCAGTCTTCAGATCCACAGTATTATGATGAAGCTATTGGAAATCCATTTTGGGAATCTGCCATGCAGAAGGAGTACAAATCCCTCCTCGAGAACTAGACTTGGGATCTGGTTCCCCTTCCTTCAAGAAGGAAACTTTTTAGGTGCAGATGGGTCTACAGGACCAAGAGTGTAGCGGATGGACATATTAGTAGATACAAAGCTAGACTAGTTTCCAAAGGCTTTCAGCAGGTGCATGGCATTGACTATGATGAGACCTTTGCTCTAGTAGAAAATATGGATTCCATACATTTGGCACTTTCCATTGCGGCAACCAAGGGATGGAAAGTCCATCAGATGAACGTGAAGAATGCATTTCTTCATGGCAATATCTCTGAGGATATCTATATGGAGTATCCCAGGGGATTTATGAAGGATTCATCTTTGGTCTGTCAACTAAAGAAGTCTCTTTATGGACTCAAGCAGGCTTCGAGGGCATAGTATTCCAAGATGGACTCCTACCTGCTGTCATAGAACTTTGTATGTTGTAAGTCAAACCCATATGTTTACATGCTCAGGACGAATAATTCACTTTTACTCCTAGTTCTGTATGTTGATGATTTTCTTATCACCGATTGCTCGACTTCAACGATTACTGAATTCAAGTAGATTCTACATGACAGGTTCTTGATGACAGAAAAGCGTCCGCTACATTTATTCCTTGGACTTGAGATCATTCAAGAGGCATCAAGCATCAAATTGTCTCAGGAAAAGTATGCATGAGATATCCTTGAGAGATTTCAAATGATAGATTGCAAGTTTTCCCTGACTCCTTTCCTATCAGGATTCAGACTTGAGGATGGCAGAGACACTCCACTGGTTGACAACACATTGTACATAAATCTAGTGGGGAGCTTCTTGTATCTCACACACTCTAGACCAAAACTCTCATATGTAGTTGGAGCAGTTTCCAGGTTCGTGTAGGAGCCGCATGAGCTACATTGGAAGGTTCCAAAGCATATCCTTTGATACGTATAGGGCACCATCACCTTTTGGATTCACTATTCAACAGACTCTACATTGGACCTCATCAGATTCACTGATTCTAATTGGGTCGGCGATAGCATTGATCGCAAGTCCACATCTGGTTACTCACTCAGTATTGGTTTCGAGTCTATCTGTTGGTCGAGCAAGAAGCAGGATGCTATTGCTCTATCTTCAGTCGACGTAAAGTACAAAGGGGTAGTTAACATAACCATTTAAGCTATTTGGATACAACATTTTCTCACTGAGTTGGGCATTCTATTTCATTGGTTGATCATCATCTAGTGTGACCACCAGAGTACTCTGAAGTTTTGTAGATATCCAGTTAAGAGGCAGTGGACGAATCACATCGAGATCCACATGAACTACATCTGGGACTTAGTACATGAGGGGATCATCGACCTATAGTTTTGTCCTTCATAAGAACAAAATACAGACATCTTCACCAATACCTTCATTGAGCAAAAGTTTCATTCTCTCCACAATCATCTTGGAGTGAAGGACACAGTTGCCTAGCAACTGTCGGTTGTTCTTTTTACATACATTGTACTTTGAGGGAGGTTTTTCCCATGAGGTTTTCCCTCTTTCCTCATTTTATTTCAGTGTATCTTTTGTATTTGGGTACCTAACATGGCCTCTTTGTCGTGACCCATTCTTTATTTTCACCATAGTGATGTTCAGGGGGGGTGTTGGAGTACTTCACACACACCTAAGATTTATTTTTCCTAAGGGTTTCCCTATGTTTATTAGTCATCATCCAATCTCCTAAAGTTTAGGGGAGAATATTCCTCTAGGAGAATATTCTCTTCAATTTTCACTTCAGTTTGATCAGTTGAGTGGATTTTAGATGCTACATTGGGATTATCACCATGCAACATTGGGATCATCACCAACTAATGCGCATTGTTCTTGGGATCATCACCAGACTAGCGCATTACTCATGATTCCCTGATCTCCTCCTCACTTCACTATGTTTCAATCAGTTAACTGAAGAATAATAGACTAGTTAACTCAACTAGGTGGTAGTTCACTCCCGTAACTGCCCGAGAGACTAGACTAGGTGGCAGTTTACTCCCGTAACTGCTGGTGTGTTTCCAGATCACTCTAGTCCACCACTATGGTGCATTGTCTCTTCCTCCAGTGAACAATAGTTGAGTTATATAGAGTATATCATGTGTACATTATCATTCATTCATTTGGTTAATGAGAATTCTTCCATTATTTCTCTCCTGCTTCTATTTTCTCATATTTTCTTTGCAACTGTGTATGCCAATTCCTAGCTAGATCTATTCTATGTAGGTTCAAAACATTTACAAACAATCATTTATCCTTGGGATACAAGTGCAAGCAACTCCTTTCCCCCCTTGACCTTGAATCTCAAAGATTTCTTCTTGGTTGTTTGGTTCTTGGGATGGAGTTCTAGATGAAGCCTCCAACATTTGGCCTCCCAATGTCTAGTCAATCTACAATACTGGTGATAGTTCCCGCATGGGTTGCTTGACCTTCTAGAGTGCCAACAATTTCTATCCTTATGAGCCCTTTTCTTACAATAGAAATAAACCAAAGATACAATGTCATACATTTTTTATTTGTGATGATGCTTACTAACCTGGTTGCTTGGTCCCCCAAGAGTTGGAGTGGATTTGGATGGAATAATCATCTCTTTGTTTCCTTCTTCCAAGTCTATACAAGAATATTTGAGTGGCGTGTTGCATAATCCTTTTCCAATTGCCTTTTATGGTTCCTCTTGCCTTGGCGAAGGTGGTTTGAGTTGAACTTGTGTTGTCTTATTTTCCACTGAATCATAGGCATTTATGCTTGGGCATCTATTAAACTACATTGGGGATCAAAATCCCTTGGCCATCATACCCCATTTTCCTCACGAGCTTGGAACCAATGCCTCTAGTGTTCTTTTCAAAGTCATTGAAGGTCTCTTTAGGAAGGGTCTTGGAAGGTGATTTTATCATGCTTGAATCCATCATGGTGTTGGCTTCCGTAGTGACAACATAAGGGAATTTATTGGTCTCTTGGAAAATTTCTTGTAGCTTCATCGAGGCCTTTTCTTTCACTCCTGAATCTCGGTATAGCTTAGTAGTCAATTTATTTAACATCTCCTCTTATCAATTATCCAGCTGAGTGAATTTCTCCTCCAATTACAAGAGATACAATATGCTTGTATCCAATTCTACCCTCATGGTGGTGAAGGAGTCCTGGTGAAGGAGTCCTCGTGTTTTGCAAGTTATTTTTCCATCTCATCTTCTTTCTACCTCCAATACTAACTTTCCTCTTGGTTGATATGCTTATTGAAGTCTCTCAACTCTTCCAAATTCTCCCTCTTCAAGGATTTTCCCATGGAAACTACATCAAGTTCTTTGATGACCCTGCTCTTATACCTTATTATTTTTAAATAGTAGTCCTATGTCCTATTTGTTTCATCAACATAGACCCTCTAAGGAAATGGATTTTGCTCTCTATATTTCAAGATGGATTCAAATTTGGTTTGTTTCTTTTTTGTGTAATGAATTAGTCTAACAACAGTCTGTCAAGCCCTCTGATTTTGCTAATTGAGTTCCAATACTACTATTCATCATGTTCATGGCCTTGAGGGAGTCAAAGGGTGCTATGGGCTCTTGCTTAAGCATATGGATGGAAGTCGCCATGCTAAGAGAGGATTTTGGCAAGTTATTGGGTTTTGTTTTATGATGGAGAATGTCCAACAACAATACTAACGCACATTTGACTGCCACTTGGGTTGTGGGTACCCACCATTCACTCAATTGAATAAAGAGTGGGTTGTCAGTGAACATCCAAGGCCTATATAATGTTATAATGGTGAACCAAAATTCTAGTAGAATTAACACTTAATGTGCCAAATAATTAACCAATGATCCACTTAGGGAAAGTAAAACCAACTTGCAACCACAAATTCATAATATTTTTTTTTTAATCTTGAATAAGGCAAGAAATGGATATAGGAGTGTTGGCATAGGGGGAAACCTAGGGTTCAACGCTTCAACAGTGCACCAAAAAAACCCTAACTACCGACCCTTTCGGCAACACCTGCGAAGCAAATTGTCACATCCCGCTCTTGCCCACACTGAGCAAACTTATCCTTTGAGGACACTTGCTTGCAAGTGATCCAGATTATTATACTATTGGGCATTTGCTTAGGATTATGAGGCATTATGGATTGATGACATGTTACTTTGTTGTATTGACACAAACAGGTGCTATTGAATCAGTTTTCCTGAGTGTGTAGGATTTTGGACCTCGAGGATGCAGAGGCATTGATGAAACCCCTTGGACTCTGGATCGAGTCACGGAGTGGACTATTGGGTTTTGATTGTTCTATATATGACATATGTGCATCTGATTAAATGTTGTGATTATGGATGTTATTCTGACATGATTCATTTATGATCCAGGTTGACGATAGTTTGTCGACCAGACTCACATGTGGAGTAGAGAGGTTAGGCACGACTACCAAAGACATTGAGGGAGAGGTGTGGAAAGCAGCCCTGCCATAGCCTACTAGCACTCTCGTCGTGGCTCGAACTGTAGGTTAATGACTACCTAGTTCGAGAAGACTCGTGATGTCGCGAGTGCATACTGTGAAAGTCACTCACGATGATTCTAAGGGGGGCACAATAAGGTAGGGGCCTTATTCCTTAGAGGCCCTTAGTCTCCCACAAGATCACTTGGCGGAGTGTTGACTCTAGGGGTTTTTGATGTCTACCAAGTCAGTCAAGAGGCAAGTGGCACCCTTGGAGCACGTAGTGAATCCTAAAGGGCATGTCGTGCAAGGGAAACAAAATGAGGCGAGTGGCACCCTTCGAGCACATAGTGCGTCCTGAAGGGCACGTCGCGCAAGGGATACAAAATGAGGCAAGTGGCACCCTTGGAGCATTTAGTGAATCCTGAAGGGCACGTCGTGTTGTTAAATAATAAATGAATAAACCTATATGTCCTTAGAATGAATAATGTGATGAGAAAGACTTAAACAATTTCCCTAATAAGATGTTGCCCAACCTAGGAAAATTAAAGTCTAGGTCTAAGTGATACTTGTGATAAAAATAAAAATATATATTTATATAACAATAAAAATAAAAATAAATAAACAGTAATGATAATCATCATTAATCATGTGACGAAAAAAGGGTAAGCAATTCAATTAATTTATAGAAATCTTTTGGGGGATAAAAAATAAAAAGGGGGAAAAAGGGGAAATAATTGTTTTGTCACATATGCTAATTAAAAATTTATTAATTAAAAAGGAAAGGGGAAAAAGTTAATTTTCTACACCTACCAATTCGAGTTTTAAATAAAAAGGGAAAGAGGGAAATTTAAAAGATTTAGGAAACTAGGAAAAAATGGGAGACATAAAAAGAAAGGGCAAACACAAGGAAAAAGAAAAAAGACTAACTTAGTAAGGTATCTAGCATTTAAGAATTTTCTAAAACAAACTCAACTAGTAAATTAGTAAGGGGGTAAGTCATTAAAATGTGTAAGGGAATATGGGGACACCTAGAAGCGATTCTAGGAATTTTTTTAGGTGGGTGAGGGAAATAGGAGTAATTAATTAATGAATGAAATTAATTTATGGTACAATGAAGGGGATGAGTGACACATGTACGGGGAGGATTTTTATGAATTAAATTATTGAACATTAAATTAAATGGGATTTTGGGAAAGTAAATGACTTAGAAACTCTATATAAAGGAGGGAGGAGGAGGATGATGAGGATTTTCTGAGATGCGTAACGTTACGCTGCAGAATCTTAGACTTCACTGACTTAGCTTGTGGGAGTTGGGATACCCATCTCGGTGAGGAGTGGTAGCTCAGCCTTGCGAGGCGAGCTGGGAGCTAGCTGATTCTCTAGTTAGTGTGCCTGGCCCCTTTGCAGCTCGGGGGGCTCAGGGGGAAGAAGAGTACCCCTAGCATTGGTTGGGAGGTACCGGTGAAGTCTCATCGGTCGGCAAGCGGGAGCGGCACGAAGCTCATGGGACAACGACTCAGAGCAGATGACTTGTGCTATGGTACACTTACTTTTATTCTGCATAGTAAATTATTATTATACTTTACGCCTTTAATTCTATATGTTTATTTGGGTAAAGGAAATGTTGACTTAGCATATCAATCGAGAACTTAATTTTCTCCAGAGCCTTAAGCTCGCGGTTGACTTGATTCCCTTTGCTTTTGATCCCTGATTGTTGTGAGTGTCCTATGGTTTTATTGATTTGTGATGATTTTGGGCTTTTTCTTCGCCTTCGTCCCTAGCTCATCGGTCCATGCCTGAGCAGTCGGCTAGGAGCCGGATCAACAGTCATCACTTTGGTGTTAATAGACTTATAGATCCAAACACCCTGCTTTTCTGTGCATGGATGATGAGTAAAGGATTTTTCTACCCAACCGTCTAACCCTGTTGATTGTTCCTGGTTGAGTAACTGTCTTGCACCCGTGGTGGTTTTTCTTCCCACAGTGAACCACTTATGACCCTTGCGTTGATACCTACGTTTAGTACCCTTCCTGGAAATCATTCAAGGATGAGTTTTTAATGCTTCTCCTGGTGATTTATTGTGTGTTTTTCCTTACTTCTGGTCTGCCTTTACTCTACGATTTTACTCTACGTTTCCTGTTATTCAATGGATTTTAATATCTTCATTTTTTTTTTCTGCACCTTAGTTTATTGAAGACGATCTCAGCCTACGTGGTACAATTGATTGATGATCTCAACTCTCTTGTTTCAACACAGAGTTCCTTTATTTATTTATTTTTCTCCCAAGTCTTCCCAATGTTTAGCTAGATTCTTGCCCTCCATGGAAGGGACACACTGGACGGGTTCAGACTCCTTGAGAAACTTAAGATAAAAATGGCACATCTCTTAGAAGATATCGACTTTTTGAAGCAATGCAGGGACAAGGACATCATTCTGAAGTTTGCTGCGATTTTATGACCTCTCTCAGCGCGGGTTTCAAGGATCTGGATATCTATTTAATTGTGTTGTATCTGCTTATTCATTGAGCCTCTCTTCTCTCCTGAGTTCTCATCGTGATGATGATCCCTGGAGGGATCGAAACGCATCGACTCTCTTGTTTCAACACATAGTTCCTTTATTTATTTATTTTTCTCCTGCATTTCACAATGTTTAGCTAAAACCTTTATTTGACTGTGTATTTCCTTGAATGGCAGTAAGGCTATGCCTTGAGACACAACGATAATTTTTTTTCCTTGAGTGAGTGCTTTTTATTACACTTGAACCACTACAAAATCTTCACTGGAGTGCTAGTGATTTTTCTTTTTATTTGGACAACAATCGTTGCCTATCACCTGGTGATTTTGCCACTTGTTAAGGCTTCCATCCGAAGCTTGTTAACCTCTACAAATTTTCCATTAATCCCTGAGATTTTTCCTTTCACCTTTGTGTTTTTTATAGCATTGCATTTCATCTTGCAAGGATTTCCTACTTACTATTACACATAAAAAATACTCACTTTGGTAGTGTCGCAAGTGTCGCCATTACAAAGGTCTCAAGTGTCGCATTTTGCTCACAAGGTCGCAAGTGTCGCATGTTGCTCACAAGTGTCGCAGGTGTCAGGAAAGCATACTGCAATGATGCTTATGTCGTGCCTATAACGACATGAGAAGGACACTTGAAACACCTCAAACATTGGATTTGGAAGAGGAGAAATGAGTCAGCAGGCTTGCAAACCTTTTGCCATCTGAAAACACTAAAAAAACTAGCTTTTGGGAGCGCTGATGCTCCCCCTTACACTGTCTAGGAGCGTTATAAAGCTCCTTTGGCCCTTTTGAGGGAGCGTTATGGATTTTGAAAGCGTTCGCGCCCCCCTAAAGCCTACTAGGGAGCACTACAATGCTCTGATGGCCCTTTTTAGGGAGCGCTACCTATTCTGGGCAGTAGTTAAGTTGTTGAGATGAATGGGGGAAGGATCCTTTCATTCTTGGAAGGCAGTTGGATTCGAATCCCTAGTCCAGCCATGATCTTAGGGAAAATCCTCAACTGAAGGAGGCAAATCCTCAACTTCCCCAAGGATATCTCAAGTGGTTATAGCCTCTCCAAGGGTATATAAGCAAGCTTTCTCATGGTGAAAGGAGGACTGAAAAGGAGAATCACACCAAACTTATGATCTCATAAGTGGTGCTGGAACAGAGATATTTTGGAGGCAAGAGACCTATGATCTCATAGGGAGCAATCAGTGAAGCTATCATCATTCAGATCGTGGATCTTTTGAGCAAGGGGTAGACGAGGAGGATTCGGTAGAGCTGCTGCAATCAATCCATGGTTGTAAGCAATGTTTTGTCCTCATTAATATAATTTGCTTGGCATGTTTCTTTCTAATTCGTGTTCAATCTCACATGAATTTGTCTCTTTAGTAGATAGACCTATTTCAGACTAATCTTGATAGAGTAGGAAGTAGTCGTACTTTGTTTGTCTACAAGACTCATCGAGGAGCGAGAGTTCGGAGCTCGACTCGGAGCGTGCAGGGGCAAACGTCGATAAAGAGGTACTTCTATTCTCCTTCCTTCTCATGCATTAGTTTGTATAGATTTGAAAGGAAGTCAGTGTCCACGTTAAGCACTTTCTGTCTTAGAGTTAGGAGTCTATCTCTTTGAGGCAATCTACCTGTCCACAGGGAGATTTTCCTACAACACTTACCTCTCTGCGTCTTTTATTTATTTACCTCAGTTCTTTTATAATTAGTACTTGACAACGAATTAGGTTGTCATGGTTGTGATGTCATCGTTTTACCCTAACTACCACCCTCTAGATCCTGAGCTTTAGCAATTTTCGTTTATCTCTTGTATAACTTCGATTTTACAATCATTTATATGATAACGAAATGCCATTGTTAAGACTGCAACCATGGCTGGTTAAGACTACGTTTTTACCACATGTTATGACTGCGATTTTTCCCATTTGCACCTGGTGATTTGCCATTGTAAGGCCATGATTTTGCCCAGCGATTTCCCTTCTTATCCCAGCGAGTACCTTTGCCTTCATCATGGTGGAAAACTGCGTACAATTTTTCCCACAAACTGCCTCACTCCTTTTTTTTCATCTCAACGAATTTGACTGTGTAGACCTGCATTTTGTTTTTCCCTTCGAATGGTATATCAACATTTTTATCACTAAAATTACAGCTAATACAATGCTCAAGTAATTGCAACAAAATTATCATACTTCAGCAGATAAAATCGTCCTATTAATTATTTTCGATTCTCACATTAAGGAACAACGATGATAGCAAGGCATAGCATGCCTGCGTTGGTTTATGACAGGCCTGCACTCATTAATGGTAGGACTGCTAGTTTCCATCGATTGTGTAGTTACCGTTTCCGCTCTGCAAAATTTCCTTTGATTAGACGACATTGATAATTTGACTCAGCTAATAGTTAACGAGTAGACTGCAAATGGTTGGATTAGCATTGATTAACAAATGTTTTAAACCAAAACCATGAACTGCTGAAATGACTCTGAATGACATTTATTATGAACAACAAGGTAGCATTGAATTTCATTAACTAGCATCGAGGTGGCATTAATTATAAATAGCAATTAACATCAAATGTGCATTGATTAGATTTGACATGACACTTATTATGAACAACAAGAAAGCATTAATTTCATTGAATAGCATCGAAGTGGAAATTAATTATAAACAACAAATAACTTTAAGATGCATTGGATAGCTTGACATGACTTTTAGTTGCATCGGCAAGATAGAATTAAGATCACATAGAATGGTGTAGAAATGACTTTTATATTGATTGCATAACAACATTAAAATGGTATTCAAATTTGCATTGAAATAGCCCTCGTTTATTGACAACAACCACTTACATAAATTAAACAACAATTGAAAATTAATCGCCATAGATTTATATATGATGGACATCATGATTTAAGTAATATTTTTGTTCATGATATAACCTATGATATAAGGAGGTTGATTAATAGTGTTACATTAATAACGATGTACATTTGATATAGTTAATATCGTTAGGTACGGTTAAGTTGTCAAATGATAATTATGTTATTGATTATTTAGAACTTGTCATTTAGGACAACTTTGTGGTTTAGATAATGAAGCCGCGTAAGATCGCTTTTAAATTATGAGTAGTGCACCTACTTTAATAGACACGTACCGTGCGGGAAAGCATGTTGATTTGTTGAGTTCTGTTTTAGTTCACACTTGATAACGTTTAGGTCTCTAGTAACATTACAATAGTTTACCCTTCATGCTTAGACCTCTTACTTAACTTCAGGGATTCTTGGATGTCGTCGAGTCATTTATTAGATTGTTCTTTTTTTGAGTGATGTCTTCATGCATCTTGTCTACCTGTTGCCTGGGGTATGGGTGTAGCCTTCTTCTCAGTATACGACTCCTAACGCATCGGAGTTATCTAGAGTCCTTGGTCCACATAGGATGTGTTTCCCCAAGGTTATTGACATATCTATCACCTGGGGACGACATGAATCTTGATGACGGGATCATGGCGTGCCCTATTGGATAGTGGCGAATAATAACTTGGCCAGAGTCAGTGCCTTCTGTGTGAGTGTTTTGTAGCATTGTAAGTTTGCTTTTGGCACATGGGTCGAATGCCTTCATGCGTTTGGTTCACGCGCCTTGAGGTTCTAGTCTTTGTTCTTCAAGGCCATGGTGTCGGTAGGGGGATGTTGTCTCTTAGCTAGTAGGCGTGGTCATGTTGTGTCGGGTGGGTAGTTGTTTCCCCTTGTTTCTCTATGCACGTTTCTCCCAGTTGCTCTTGTGCCAGTGCATGGAGTCATAGTTTCCTGTTTCCTGGACTGCGTGCTTGCGTTCATCATTAGTTGTGTGGTTAAATTGTTGTTGTCGTCGCCTTCTTGACTAAAAACAAAAAAAATTCTGCACTTCTGCTTTGCTTGTAGTCGTAATGAAGGGGTCGTTACATATGGTATTAGATAAAGTTCAACCCTGCGATTGTGGATCGCCAGGCTTTCCACTACAGTAAACCCTTGAGTTTTAACCTAGTTCTAATTAAAAACCTTAACGTGTCCATGCGGTGATCGCATTTAGAGGATGCCACAGAGGTTCACAGCGTGGTGTCATTGAAGGAGGTGAAACACCTCTAGAAGTTCCTGTACCCTTGGAGTCGAACCCCCAAGGGGAAGAACAAGTCCTTGGGATGAATTTGCTTGTTGTAAGGGATGATGATGGTGTGACAAGGCCCTTCCAGGTAATGTCAAAGGGCCTTGATTCACCATCAGTACTGAGATGAGGCCAGGGCACCTGTACCTCTGAGGGTCCACAACGTGCCCTATCTAGTACCGTTAGCATCCATCGAGAACTCGAGAGAGTTCAGTTCTCGAGTCCACGAGTGTCGCACACGGTTGTGTCATCGAGGCACGGTTGTATAGTAAGGAATTATGCTTCACGCTTCGCGATTACGACCTCCAGCATGAAGGTCTGCATTGTGGTATTTCAACTGAAGGGGAACACTCTTCTATGGTGGAAGACGCTCCTACCACTTTGAACATGGTTGTTGACGATGTGTCATGGAAACTGTTCGAGGAACGATTCCAGAAGATGTATCTTTCTGAGGAATTCATTGAGCGTCAGCTCAACGAGTTCAACGCCTTGCAACAAGGCGGTCGCACGGTGCCCAAGTACGAGGCCCGTTTTTGGAGTTGCTTCAGTATGCTCTGTTGGTTGTGGAGCCTGATTATCTTCCTGATTCAAAGGTCCTTGCTTTCAGCTGTGTTTATACACGATGAAGAATTTACACCCCAGAAGTATGTACACTCTTCCATGAGAGGGAGTGCAGAGGGAGGGTACCCCCTTTGCGGGGGGTACCACGTAAATTTGTGTCTCTATTGTATTGTGTATCTTCTGTGTTTTGTTTCTACATTTGTTTTATTTTATTGCTTCGCAGTTCTGTTTTTCTAACAACTGGTATCAGAGCGAAAGGTAACTTGCAGGAAAAGAGGGTTCCTGGTTCGAGTGGGAGCAATGTCAGAAGATGGAAATTTTAGGGTCAAGAAATTTAACGACCAAAACTACCAGTTATAGAAGATGCAGATGGAAGATTATTTATATCATAAGGATATATTCCTACCATTGGGCGGAGTAGCAAAGAAGATGACGACCATGAAGGAGGAAGAATGGGAGATTCTTGACGGAAAGGCTCTAGGAACGATACGGTTGAGCTTGGCAGCGTCAGTGGATTTCAATATTTCGAAAGAAAATACAATGAAGGATCTGATGGACGCATTGGCTAAACTGTATGAAAAACCCTCGTTGTCTAATAAGGTATTTCTAATGAAGATATTATTTAATATGAAGATGTCAGAATGTGGGTTTGTTGCAGATCATTTAAATGAATTTAATATGGTTACTAATGAACTAAGTTTTGTAAAAGTGGACTTTGATGATGAGGTTAGGGCTCTTATAATCTTGTGCTCATTGCCAGAAAGATGGAATGGCTTGGTCATGGATGTAAGTAACTCCGTCTTTGGTTCAAATACTTTAAAATTTGATGATGTTGTTGGTGTTATCCTTAGTGAGGAAATGTGACAGAAAAGCACAGGTGAGACATCAGGTAATGCGTTGAACATGGAGAACAGGAGAAGACAAAAGGATAGAGGAAAGGGCTCAAGGAACCACGAGAATTATAGGAAGGGCAGATCTAAATCCAAACTTGGAAAGATAGAGTGCTGGAATTGTGGGAAGAAAGGACATATGAAGAAAGACTACATAGCTACAAAGAAACAAAGAGATGGACAACATGAGAGAAATCAGGAAGCAAATGTAATAGGTGATGTGTTACAAGATGCTTTGATTATTTCTGTAGATAATAGTTTTGAGTCTTGGGTAGTAGATTCAGGGGCTTCATTTCATACCACACCCCATAGGAAACATTTTCTAGATTATGTTCAAGGAGATTTTGGATAGGTTCATTTGGGTGATGATGCACCATGAAAAATTGTTAGAATGGGAAAGGTAAAAATAAAGGAACGCAATGGAAACCAATGGTTGTTGAAAGAGGTAAGACATGTTCCAGATTTAAGGA
>JASDQU010239636.1:0-16791 GCA_032191745.1 Picea mariana
TGGGGCATATTATATTAGTAATGTTATTTTATTTATGTCGGCTTTAGGCCATTAGTTGTAATTATACCTCCTAGTCTCCTATATATACCAAGGAGACATTTTCATTTTGAATCATCTTGTACTTGAACATTTAAGTGGGGTAAAAGGAGGTTTCCCCCTCGAAGAGGCTCATTATATGAAATTATCTCTTTTTCAAGGCATTGAGTACCTTTCCTGAGGTTTTTCTATGCTATATTGATGTTTGGTTCTTAACATTTATAGATATGGATGACACTGGTGTTGTTTAAGAGATGCTCACACAGTTGGTCAAGCTAGAAGAATACATATTTATTGTAGGATTTTATCAACAGGTTCATAAGGAGTGAGAAAAGGCGTATCATGATAGGAATATCAAGAAGAAAGCATTTAAGCAAGGAGATCTAGTATTGGTATATGATAGCAAGTTCATGAAGCATCTAGGGAAGTTCAGAACACATTGGCTGGGGCCATATGAGATTTCCTATGTTACAGAAGGAGGAGTTGTGCAACTGAAGATTTTGAATGGGGAGTGGAAGGAAAGATTGGTGAATGGGAGCCAGTTGAAATTGTACTATGACAACCAACTGCCTCGCAACTCTCGGTAAACACAAAAGGAGAAGGGTCTAGGTACCGGGTGCAGTTGAGACTAGTTACAAGACACAAGAAAGAAAGCCTGCAAATAGGGTGGAGGAACAAAGTAGGAAGCATAGGTTGCACTGCGCAGTCTGAAGTTGAGGTACAATGGAAGATTCAGAACAGAGTGCATCGAGATGAGTCACAGGTGAGTGTTGGGGGCCTGATGGCCCTTGGTTATGGAAGAAAGTGAATATTATAGAAAAAAAGGTGAAATGCGAACTGCGCAAAAGGAAGGTTGACTAAGATTAGGTAGAAGTGGTTAAAGAAGAAGAAAATATGGAGAGAATTTCAAGAGAGAAATTTGTTGGATGAGGAGATCGAGGAAGACAAATCAGGAAGGAAGGTGGATCATGGAAAACTCAACAAGCGGAAAAGGCCACCGGTAGATGATTTATAGAACCTCACGGGAAGGAAGGAGAGGCAGGCTGGCGAAGCCCTGAAAATGTGGGTCAAGTTGAACTAGGGTTTTAGACACCTAGGGTTTTGGTATCTAGGGTTTAGACACCTAGGCTTCGGCCTAAGGCTGTCGATGAGCTATTGTAATGTATAAATAAAGGTCAAGAGGACCTGGGATGGGTTAGAGAGAGAGACAAGGAGAGATTATGTATAATAATTGATGGTTGTTGTTACTAAGAGAGAAGTATGTGTTGTAATATCTTCAACTGGGTGCGAAGATCAACCCTATAGCTGGGTGTGTAGGGAAATGTGATAGAGAGAAGAGAGAAAGAGAGGAAATCTGCAAGCTAAGAGTGCATATAGAACTGTAAGCTTTCACCTAGTATATTATAAAGAACATTTCTGTGGACGTAGTCCTAGGGAGAGGGTGAACCACATATATCTTTAGTTGTGAGTGATTGATGTTGTGTTCTTTACTTCTGTTACTCTAATGATGCATTAATATGTTAGATCTGATATATAACTGTGCAAAGTAGGTTTATTCTTGGAAAGAGTAATCTGATCTCTGTATTTGGTTTCCTTGATTCCACTTTCATTTCCTTTGGTTGTAGACACCTGTGTTCTGCAACCCCCTATTGCTATTTCGGGTGAGGTTGCATCTGCTTCATAGGTGTTGCCGAAAGGGCCAATATTTAGGGCTTGTTGGTGCATTGTTAGAGCTATACCCTGGGTCTTCCCTTGTGCCAACATCCTCTAAATCCTTTTTGTTTTTAGAATTTAGAAACCTGATGAGATCTGTGGCTTCTGTTGGCTTTTCTCCCAATTTTTCCTTAATTGTTTCAATGGCTCCTCTAGCTTTTTGAATTAACTCATGCTACTCAAAGATAATCTATATAGAAGGCCAAATATCTGTCATGGATTTATTGATGTCTATCCATATATTTTCCTTAGCTTGGGATAAGGTATTATCCATGGCTATTTCTTTTCCCAACTGTTGTAGTCGTTGGTCGATCCTCTGAGATTTATGTATTTCGGCCTCATGATAAGTCTCGATCCTTTCTTTCTGTTCCTGTAATAAATTTACTTCTTCCTCTAACTTTTTTATTTTTACACCTTGTATGAACATGTCCTCCATAGCTTTCACCAATTTATATGAGGCATATGAAGTTTGTTTTGGGGCTAATGTTGATGTAGAAACTTTAGTTGTTCTTATCTCTATCAGGGGCACTGCATCTAATGGAACTATGGCCAACTGTGTATTCTTCTCTTTTTCCTTGATCAACTTATCCATCCTTGCTTCCATTTCCCTAATCTGTGCATTTTTCTCCATAATCAATTTGAGCATTTATTATTTTTGGCTCTCTATCTCACCCACCTCTTTAGTCTTTGAATCCTCTGTTGTTGATAGTTTCAACTATTTCCTGAGTGATGCTATGTCAACATTCTTCTTTTTAATCAACTCTTCTGCTTCTTTAACATTAGCTGGGTCATATCCAATCTTGAGTACTAATTCCTCTAATGATTTTATCTTATTATCCTTGGCCAAAGAAGAGATATTTTCAATATTCAATTGAGACTGGATATTAGTCAGTGATACCTGTAATTTGGAAGCTATCATTGTAGTGTTTGTCAGGGTTGAATAAATCATCTCCCCTGTCTGTCTTTTAATATCCATCTGATCAATAGGATGGACATCCTTTATATCAAATTCAAATGGAGTCTTCTTGTAATTAGTTGTTGTATTTGGATAGGGGACCTATTCCTGTAAGAATTCCATTTGCATTCTTCCCTTCTTTGTGTCAAAATATGACAAAAGTCAGTGTTGAGAAGTAGGAGTCTGTTTCCAAAATTGAGTATAAGTACTGCTTTTGAGAAGTTCATTCTTTTTCTTAATTTCGTTATACTTATAAAAAATATTTGACTCCTTTTCTCCATGAATTGATTCATATGTTAGAGTTGTTTCTGGATTCCTTTGTGAAGTTGATGATGATGGATATCCTATAAAAAAAATGGCTGACTATGCTGAAGAGAGTGGTCCTTCCAAGACTATTGTAGATTGTATTTCTCCCTCTTTAAGAAAATCTGTTGTAGGAATGGTTTTAGTCTTCTTCATATATATTTGAAAGTCATCTACTGAGACCTCTGTGACTGAAGGAGAATCTTCATTCCTTGATATTTTCTCTACTTGTTTTTTAGGTGTGGTGGTATGTGAAGTGGTCACAGACAAAAGTTTTTCTTCTGCTTCTTGCAAGGTGTTCTCTTCCCACTCAGCCTGGTTCATTTATTTTTCAATCTCTGGCCTTTGTGTATGAACATAGGAAATGGTCTTCTATTTGGTCCTCATCTCAGAAATAATTCCAAATGGATCATATGACCAAGTAAATATTAGAGTAAACATCATATGTTTTAAGAGGATGTTTCCTTCTTCATGTGTTTCTCTGCTGTTGCAAATAAATAGTCCTATATGAGTTTTAATTATGAATTGATATTTCTTCTTGGCTGCTACAAAGGATTTCATCTGAATTTATCATCTGCCTTATGTACTCCAATGAAAAAATCCTCATTGGGAGGTATTTTGGAAACCTTTATGGTGGAAACTCACATCCATACACCCTTATTTATGTATAATTCTGGTATAAATACTAGTCACCTATCTTGGCCTACTCAGTTAGATGTAAAACCTTCTGAATTTATTCACTAACCCTGGTTTTTGTACCACTGTTCAGTGAACAAGTAGCTGGATAAATGATCTGATCAATAAAATCTTTGAAATTGTACTCCACCGAGTTATTTCTCACCAATGAAGTCCAAAGGATGACTGATTGTGAGCTTCCTTGTTTATTTATCTTTTGGAGTGTGAAAGGGAACCTATCTTCTTGATAGAATATGAACATATAAACCAAAATTGAAGAATACTTGAACATTCATTTAGTTTGAAACTAATGATTTTTTTCATGAATGCTTTCAGCCAAGAATTGACTAAAATTGAAGTTCATTGAAACCTTTTCTTTTGTAGAGAAAATGGACAGAAAGCCTAAAATAGGTTCATCTACCCATTCATCAGAACAATATCCTAATAGACATGAGAGCATGGAGATAATCTGATTATACTTCTATGGGAAAATAAAAAAGGGCTATGGTGGATTTTTCTTAGGCATTTGGGCATCTTGAAGGAGAAAATTTTCAAAAATTTGGGCTCTCTTGGAAAAGGTCAATTTTTGATATAATAAATTTAGGGATTCGATAGAGAAAGGGGTGGTGGAGTTATTTTGAGGGATCTACAAAATTTGGTTAATGGTCTTAGAAGTAATTGTAAACAAGATTTCACCATTGCGAGATGCAATGGCTCCTTGGCTTGGCAGATAAACTATCTTGGAATTTAAGGACGAATTCAGGGAAAAGGTAGGTTTGGGGAAACATGTAGAGGGGTAAATTGGATTCCTAGAGTCCAATTTCATCACTCTGGTCAAGGAAATTATCCTTCAGCCAACAATGTAATTTGAATAAATCGAATTCACACTTAGGCTCTGCAACTTTATAATCTATGTCTTCTAGAGGAATGTGGTCAAGGTCAATTGGAGGGGGAACCATTGGATTTTCAGAGGCATCAAAAAACTTTCCTTTGGGAGCCATAATTGAAAAACTAACAATAGAATAGGTTAGAAAAGTTGTAATTATCGGGGAAATAGCTCGTGACTTGAAGGTAAGTGATGGCGGTGGTAGTTTGACATCAAGATTTGTTTGGTATTCACGGGTTCTCAGTCAGAAAATAATGTAATGAGGGGGAAAACATGGGTTTTTTGTATGTGAAGGGATATTTGTTAGGGCGGTAGACCGTTACGGGACAACTAATGGTCATAGGTAAGGAGTTAAATGGCTAACAGATATGAGGTGTGGGGACAAGTGTCGTGTAGGGAGAGGGAGAGTAGTGGGGGAATGGGTGATATTGAGAGCGATTTAGGAGGATTTAGGAGGGGGTAGTAGGCGGTTTGTGATAGTCGAAAGGGGGGGGGATAAGAAATGATGAGGGAATTCCACGTTAGGTGGGGAAAAGGCAGGGAAAACAACTTTTCAGACCCCCCTCCACCGATAAAGGTATGTAGGTCAGGGGGGACTAAAAAAAATGACGGTTGTCTATCGAGAAAATGGATAATGTCGCTAGGGAAGATCTGCTTGGAAGTAATGCGCTACAAGACAAACTATCTTGTCAATTTTCCAACTTTGGTTAAAACATATGCACAATAAAGAAAAATATTTTCTTTTGAAACCTATACATTCCAATTTTATTTTTCCTATACTAATCTAACTTATTTTCATCAACTTAGGGTGCATTTTAATTTGCAAACCCTGTTTAATTTTCTCTGAAGGGAAAATTTATCTAACCTATATTCTATCATATGCATCTAACTAATTAATCCAGCTTAAACAATTTGATTAATTTCTTCCTCTACCTAACTATTTTATAAAAGATTAAACAATTTGGCTAAAATTATTCTCTAACCTAACAACAAAAAATGAAAAATTGTTTGATCATGATTAAACTGTATGACTCAAACAAGGATCTAGGAATGTGGCATTCAAATTTGTAGCAATTTCACACTTATTTTTCTTTTCATGGGGTTTTCTTGTTTTTCTCTTTTTTTTAAATTCTTTTTTCTTTTATTTTCTACCCTCTCTTCATTTACATTATTTTTTATCTTTTTCTTTTACTTTTGGAAATCATTTGCATAATGTAATATTATTTACAATATAAAATCACTGAAAGAAAAATATTCAATCACCATTTGATACTATGAACTATAGGATTCTAACAATCTCCAGGGAAGAGAAGCAAAAAGCATACTTTGACTATGGAGTTGAGAGGAAAATGATGATCAGTAAGCTTGATATGGATGTAAGAAGCCATGGGAAGGGTCTGGATACAAGCTGATAAAAGAGGCTAACGAGTGACCAAGGAAGTACTCGTGCAAAAATCTTTTCTTGGAGCAGAGAAAACCCGTTTCCAAGTTCCTATGGGAGGAGGAGAGTAACCTCCGTCACTCACTGTTGTGGAGCAAGGAGAAAGAATATCTCTCGGAGAACCATGATCTAGCTTGGGGGTGGCTAGTGGTAAATCCATCAGGATTGATTGTGCCTATGGTTGGGAGGAAGCATATACCTCTTTCAACAATTGTTTCACATTTTCCAGTTCTGATAAGTATTTTCATACTCTGTGTATTGTATTGGATGTGATGATGAAATGTCTATGTTTATGATTCAATATTTTAGTATTTGAACAATTATTAGAAATTATCTTTGATTTCTGTAAATTGTTATATCTATGTGATATTTGATTTATCTCAATTTAACTGTTAGAGAGTCATGGGAATTTGTAGGAGGTTCGGGGTAGGATCGACTAAAATGTCTAAGTCCTTCCAATCCCTTGAAGTTTACCTTAGCAGGAATGGGAGCTTCCCTTCACTCTAACCATCCATATGATTGAGGGTTCATGACCATGTTCTTAACCCCTTTGTTGCAAAACAGTATTTGTGCTTAGCCCCTAAATTTTCCCAAAGGACCCATGTGACCAGGGCCTAGGAACCATGCGCTAGTCCGAAAGGATCTATCTCTTTCCACAATCCTCAAAAATAGCTAAAGGATGAAGTCAAGAATCAACGAGGGCCATCGATCTAGAGATCCAAGGTAGATATCTCTCATCCATTAGATCATATGTAGTAAGGGAAGCGTTAAGCGCTTCGATAAAGTGTTACTTTGGGAGAATAGGAATGGTATAGCACCGAAGCTCCTGAATGCCAGAGTCATGGAGTTAATATAGACCATTGAAATTGGAAGGATAGATGTCCACAGATCCATGGTTATCCATGAGTCCAAGTATTTGATGATATAGGGGCACATGAGTTTCCATGTAGCTCTACAAGATGAAGTAAATCTTGGCTATAGATGTTAGGTATGCGTGGCGACAGATTCGACGTGTTCTGGAAGGAAACCCGATAGATACACACTGAATTCTCGAATGTTGAACTACCAAAGTGTCAAGGACCGTTGGATGAACAGGTACATGGCAAGTGATCCCATGGTCCAAAGACTTTGTAATCCAGAGGAATTTGGCCAAGGGTTTACAAGAAGTGAAAAACTGTCGAAGTTGCGAATGCCAAAATAGATCTCAGTTTTTGATAGGAAGAGGATGTGTGGCGCTAGATCTGAGAGTCTGGAGATTTAAATCTTTGGGGGATTTACATCGAGAGGATTCGGTAAGCTCCGAAGTCGATGCCACGAAGTAATGAGGACCATAGATCTATGGATCTACGTGGAATCTTACGGATCGTTAGATTTAAGGACTGAGAAGTTATCAGTTTATGATGATGTGGCTTGATGACATCATTTGATTTGACGTGGACCAACATTACGCATGCCACATGTCACCCAGTTTTGGATGATTCACATACCCATTGTGCATGTTAGAGCATGACATGTGTCACCCTCTATCGAGGACATGTGTCACCCCTCGACCCTCGCCGCGTGTTAGCTCCTGGTTCGTGCCCACTTGGCCAACATGGCTAGTGACATATTTAGGAATCTAGGAGTTTGGATAACTTTGATGTTCGAAAGATTTTGGGTGAGGTAAAATATAAGAACATTTGACGTAAATCACCGATCGTTGAAGGGCCAAAGCCACGTGGAAAGAGTTCATAATATTTGAGTGTAGGTTGATAAAGGAAGGTCCAAGGATGATCCTCGATTTCCAAATGTCAATGTACCTACAATGATCACCGTGTTCGAAATGCAAAAATATGGGACGTTCAACGCAAAACACCAAACTCCAATCGTCAAAGAGCTATGGCCACATGGCGATATTTTGGGACTTTGGGGATTAGGAAAAAGGAGAGTTACACTCTGAATGCCAAGTCCCTTTTTAACCATAGGGTCTCAGTGGAGGATGTGGACCATTGATTTCCTTTGCTGTTCGACGATCTGGGAAATTTGACAACACCATTGGAACTCTTGAAGCCCGGAAATTTTGAAGCGCCGAAACACTCTAAGCTCCTAGTTTTCAGCCTGAGGTCACAAGGAAGACCCCTCTAGCTAGTTCAAGCACACAGTGAGATATGTAAGTTTCGGGGAAGCTGATTAAGAGGATTTTTCTTAAGTAAGGGACTGAAAATGAACCAGGGAAAGCAAAAAATCGATGCCCCATCCCTAGAAAGGATATTTAGGGATTGGGTGTGTTACAAATTGGTATCAGAGCATGGAAACAACACTTGTCTTGCTTGGGCTCATGCATGGGTCACATAAAAATATTATTAGAGAACTTATGGGGTGACTTCCTACCTTACCCCACTTCTATAAGAAACTTGTTTGAACCTCTACTTAAGAGAGGAACGACACCTTCTACTGTGGATAGATTTTTTGGAAGTCTGCATTGTAGGTTGCTAGTGTTTCCAAATAAAGAAATGAATTCACCTTGAAATGATATGGGTTGTTCATGAATTGGTAGATTAGTAACTAAAATAAAAAAATTTATCTGCACTCAAGAAGTCAGTGACCAACAAGCGAAATACAACGTAAAGGATGGTGACATATCAGGGGTTGGGGGAGATCTCCCATAATAAAGAGGAAGAATCTGATGAAAGGAGGGTGGTGGAAGGCTCAAAATTTGGCCGAAATTGTAAGAAGCCTCATGGTATAATTACAAAGTTATAAGGATGACAATGAAAGGCTGATCAAGGAGCAATAAAAGAGGAAATAAATTAATGCATTCCTACTGCAAAGTCTATCAGATATACAAAGGAAACTGCAACTTGGTCCAGCTTCCAGTCATGTGGAAAAGCATCATACTAAGAAAATTGCAAGTCCACCTGAGATACAAAAGCATGGTCCTAAAAGTGACCACACCAGGAGGAGCACCTCAAAGAAGGCCCAACATGGAGCCAAGAGACATTCAATGGAAGATTCCTCTGGTGAGGACACTAACAACTCCAAGGAATCTTCTAGTGGAAAAACTAGTTCCCATTCTCAGACAAGAGGAAAGAAGAAGAAAAATTCCAAGAGTCGTGACCCTGAAGGATTCAAGAAATCCAAACCACCCACCTTCGATGGAGATATTAAGAAGGGGGAAGAAGAAAATTTTTGGCTACTCATCTTGAATAAGTACTTCAAAGTCCATGACTACTATGAAAACTTAAAGGCTCGTATAACCATTTTCAACCTGAATGGGAAAGCTTCCATTTGGTGGGAGGACATCAGGAATGTGAAAGGAGTTCTTGAGAAGGACTTGTCATGGAAATTTTTTGAGAAATACTTCAAGAAGAAGTACCTGTTAGAAAATTACTTTGATGGAAATACCAAGGAGTTATATGAACTCAAGCTGGGACAACTAACCATAGATGAGTATATCAACAAATTTATCGAGATGATGAGGTATGTTCCCTACATAAAGGATGAAAAAGTAAATATGCAATGATTTATTAGTGGCTTACCTCAGACCGACCGGGACATAATTGAATTTGATGAGCCAAAGACCTTGGAAGATACTATTCGAAAATCAAGGTATTGCTATGAGAAATTCAAGAGTAAGATAGAACACCATGAAGACTGGAAGAAGAAAATAAATTCAGGATTCAATAAGAAGAGGTTTAAACCCTCAAGATTTAAGAGCTCTAGTAAGAGCTCTAGGATGATCCTTCCTTCCAGAAGTGTGTATCATAAATTTTTTCCATCCCAGAGTGGAAATAATCCATTTAGAGCAGCTCCAAGTAAGACTGGTAACATGAAGAGAGAAACCTTGAAATGTTGGGGTTGTGGAGAGGAACATCTTTTGAGGGACTATTCGCATAGGAAAAAGAACCCTAGGAGGGTCTACAATGTCCAAGAGGCTTCCACAGTCAATGATGTGGCTAGTAGCATGCTACAAATTTATGCAGCCTTGTATAATAGACAAGCTAACCACCAAGCTTCAGTGGTGGAGATGAAAGGTACGATTTCCAACCATCCTGTTTCCATTTTAATTGACCTTGGTTCTAATTTGAGTTATGATTCCCAAACTTTTGAGAAATGTAAATTGCAACAAGTTAAACATGTTAAATCATGGATGGTACAACTAGCCACTACAACCAAAAGAAAAGTAACATAGGTCATACTAGCATGCCAATTTTTCATGAGTGGGTTTCCCACCCAAGAAAACCTAAACATACTTCCTCTAGGACCTTATGACACGTTGATTGGCATGGACATGTTGGCTTCCCACAAAAATAGGTTGGACTGTTACAATAAAAATTTGGAGTGTGAAAATGAAGAATGAATAAGGGTAACCCTACAAGGGAGTCAAAATCTTGCCTCAATGAGACAAATACCATCCCTCCAAGGGAAGAAGTTTTTCAGAAAGGGATGTCCATTGTATTCAATATAGGTACTAAACTTTGTTGAGAATGACAAATCCAACCTAGAAGACCATCCCATATTGAAATAATATAAATATGTATTCCCATAAGAGGTGTCAGGTCTACCTCCAAGAAGGGATATTGATTTTTTAATAGAAATTGTACCAGGATCAATGCCAATGTCTAGAACACCCTATAACATGAGTACACCAGAGCTAGTTGATCTCAAACTATAGTTGAATGAAATGTGGGACAAAGAATACATATGGCCTAGTGTGTCTCCATGGGGAGCACCAACCTTGTTTGTGAAAAAGAAATATGGTACACTCAGACTGTGCATAGATTATTGACAACTCTATAAGATCACCATCAAGAATAAGTATCCCTTACCAAGGATCAATGACTTGTCTGAAAAATTAAGGGGTGATGACATCTTCTCCAAGATTGACTTGAGGTATGGATACGATCAAGTTTGACTTAAAGATGATGACATCCACAAGACAACCTTTAGGACAAGATATGGTCACTATGACTTTGTGGTGGTGCCATTTGGGCTTACCAATTGGCCAACCACTTTTATGTGCTTAATGAATAACATATTCATAAAGTTCTTGGATAGATTTGTGTTGGTTTTGATTGATTATATCATAATCTATTCCAAGAATACGGAAGAGCATGAAGAACATCTCAATCTATTATTCCAAGTACTAAGAAAGCACCAACTCTATTCTAAGTTAAGTAAGTGTGACATTTTCCAAAAACAAGTCCACTACTTAGGCCATGTTATTTCCGAGGAAGGAGTGGCAGGTGATCCTAAAAATATTAAAGCCATCATGGATTGGCCTATCCCAAAGGATGTATATGATATTAGATCCTTTATGGGTTTGACAAGATACTATAGGATATTCATAAAAGGATTCTACAAGATTGGTTGCCCAATCACCTCCCTTCAGAAAAAGGGGGTTAAATTCATTTGGACATCAAAATGTGAAGAAATATTTCAAGAGATAAAATACCTTCTAACCAATGCACCTGTGTTAAAGATTACAAAACCAAACAAGGACTTCCTTGTGTGTACACATTCTTACAAGGAAGGGCTTGGAGGAGTCCTTATGCAAGACAGACATGTCATTTTCTATGAATCCATAAAATTAAATGAGCATGAAGTCAATTATGTGACTTGCGATATGGAATTGGATGGCATAGTGTATGCTTTAAATATGTGGAGGCATTACCTCTTAGGTAGGATATTCGTACTTATGACAGACCACAATGGATTGAGGTATTTGTTTGACCAACCAAAACTCAATGTGAGACAAGCTAGGTGGATGGCTCTCCTTAGTGAGTTTTATTTTAAAATCAAACATATCCAAGGAAAGGAGAATAGGGTGGTTGATGCCCTTAGTAGAAGTATGAAATTAGTTCACTTGTTAGCTATAAGCGCCAATGAATCAAACATCAAAGAGAGGGTCAAAACTACACAAGAAAAATATGCATTTTTCAAGACTGTGACATCATACCTAAAGAAAGAGCCCAAAAGGATGAAGTATGAAGGTTATCATATGCTTAATGATGACCTACTAAATTACAAGGGAATATTATACATGCCAAATTGTGACGAATTGAAGAGGTTCATAATGGATGAACTACAAAAAATACCATATACTGGTCATCTTGGTTATCATAAAATGATCATAGCCACTAAGAAACTATTCTATTGGCCTAGACTAAAAAAGGACATAGCTTATTACTTAGCTAAGTGTCTAGAATGTTAGCAAGTCAAGGTAGAGCACCAACAACCAACTGAGCTATTGCATCCCATACCAATTCCCAAATGGAAATGGGAAACCATCTCCATGGATTTCTTCACAGGATTACCAAGATCAACCAAACACAATGATGCCATCATGGTAGTTGTGGAAAAACTGAGCAAGGTTGCTCATTTCATACCCGTCAAGTCAACTTGCAAGGCAATACATATTTCTGACATATTCATGAAAGAGATATTCAGACTGCATGGCATGCCTAAGGAAATTATATCCAACAGAGATACAAAGTTCACTTCAAATTTTGGAAATCTCTATTTCCTGGTGTTATCACTGAAATTTCGTCCACACATGGTTACAAGAACTCAGCATCGTCAAACAGTAATGAAGTCAGTCATGGCCCTGAATTAATCTCACATCATTCAAAAAAGGGAAAAAACTATACAAAGTAGTGAAAAATTGAAGAGCGCTTTGCAGACATTGGGCGCACGCGCACATGCGTGGAACAGGAATGTAGAATGCGTGCATACACGCACGATGCGCGACTGTTAGCGCAAAAAGCCGTGCACCTGCTAAACGGCGCATTTATGAATATGGTCGGCCTCCAAAACAATTATGGTTCAGCTCCCAAGCTGATTTGACCTCCAAATCTGGGCTGGATCCGAATGGTGGGCTGGTCAAAGACCTAATAATGCCCTAAATAGCCTCTTTTCACACTACAAAGCAGTTACACAATAACCCAATGCAATGCTATAAAAAGCCATGAATGAACCTCATTTTCTCAAGGAATTCAAAGTAATGTTATGCTGCCTATATTGTTTTAAGGACTCCATCCTTGACAATAACACATTGGCACCATTTCATTGAGCAATCCACCTCTCCATTGAGTGGATTTGCAAAGAGTTCTTTCACCACTATTTTTATTTTCTTTGTTGTAAGGAGAGCAAGCTTGTGAGGGTCCAAGAGCCTTCCCTTGGAGGAAGAAGGGACTCATAGTCCCCTTTCTTCTTGGTGCTTTGATTTCATCAATAGATCAGCCTCAAAACATTGGTGACATGGGTCTTTTTGTTTTTGTTATCTCTATGTCCCTATGCTTACGATTTTAGTTTGTATTAGTTTAATTCTTGCTTATAGTTTTGTTTTTCTTTCTCTAACTCTTTCCTCTACAACTGTCTTGCCCAGCAGACCCAACTGGGCATGCAAGCACCTCGATTCTTCTCACCAAGGTGATGAAAGAGGCGCAACAGATTGGTGACTCCACTGGGGATAAGGTATCAAATTCCTACCTCATTTGGGTTTATTTTGCTCTTCTTTTAGTTTGTTTAACTTGCAGGTGCACTAACTGGCCTAAGCCGACCTGCCAACCATCCAATTCAAAGGAGAATTGAGAGGAATCCATCCGAATTTTTCTTTCTCGGCCGCTTGTCACAAGTGTGTGGGTATTATACCCCACAGACGCGCATTGTGCGCCCATGAACTTAAGTAATAGATTTTCTCTGCGCACATGCGCTTTCAGACTCATCTTTGTTCACGCGCCTGCACTCTGTGCATCTTTGTCTTCACTAAGGGCCGCGCATTTGAGAAAAATTTCACATTGTAAGTTGTTGGGATGTGGGGAAGGCCATTTGCCTTCTTAAAAATGATGTCAAGCATGTTTTAAAGCAGCACCACACTTATTCCCCTCATCATATAAAGGGGTAGTCAAAACACACATAGGCACTTAGGAGGATAAAAATAAATTTCCCTTATTTGCTTTTTGCCACATGGATGGCTTATTTTGACTCACAAGATAAGGTGGAAATCATTTTTAATCACATCTAAACTTACATTGGAACTAGAAGTTGAATTGCAATCGCTTAGTATGCTCTTCTCTCGCGCCTTCAAGCGACCTTGAGAATCAGAAAAAGATCGTGAAACAATTTCACCTCCCTTAACAAAGTTTAAAACCTTTAGGAGAGGACAACAACCCTTCTTGGGACCCCTCTTAGTTTTCTTTTTTCAAACACATCTTAATATTGTAACGGGCCCATACATGCCCACATGCTACAAATATAGGATAGTGTTTGGAATTTTGCTTTCTTAGATCAAAACACTAGGGAAGGTTAAAGGTTTGTAACGGGCCCATACATGCCCACATGTTCAATCTAGGATAGTTTCAAGCTTTTCTTAGATTATATCACCATATGGAGTTAAAAGGATAGTAACGGACCCACTTGTCCACATGCTAGCTTCCTAGGGATTTTGAATTGCACAAGGTTGTACCAAAGGCATTTAGTTAATTAGGTAATCAAACTCTTGTAAGGACCAAGCGAAGTCCACATGCAACAAGGTGACATCTAATTCACTAAAAATTGGCACACTTTCACTCACACACAAAAGTCACTTACCACTCACATAGCTTCTTCTTGAAATGTGGAGGTCAAAGTAAGTTTCCTCCAAAGGGATTCTGAAAATACCCCATCTTTTCTTGATGAGACTATCCACTCCCATTTTTTAAATCAATGAGGTTGGTTTGCACCCCCAACCTCCCAAAATAGATACATCTAAAAACTTTCTAAAAACTCACTAAGTTTTCCTCCACAGGAGGTGCCAAAAGAATTTTTTTAGTCTAGGTAGGATTTCAGGGATAGGCATCCAAATAACTCCCTGTTATCTGGTTCTCACATTGTCAAAACATAAAGGTTGTCAAATAGGGAACTGAAAATCCTCCAAGTCAAGTGTTCCAATCACCATAAGGCAGGGACATACCCGTGAAGGGTTGAAGGTCGAGGTCCGGTTGTTCTGTGCGTCCCCCCTTGAGGCATCCACCTCTTGGATGGGATCTAACGCATGACCCATTTCTTAGGCCGAAATCTAAATGCCGCACTTCGACCGAGGTACCTAGTGACCAACTTTAGGACATCTACCCAGGTGGCAATTGTGGGCTGCAATTGCACCTTGATTGGATTTTGTGTGGCTATTGGGAAATATCGCCAACTCTTTCGGGATATGCCCCCTTTACCCCTCATTATAACCAATTATTTCATCCTTCACTAGTTTCTCTTCCGGTGACTTCAGACCCCACTGTTGACTACTATTGGAAGGTCTAGTGCTATTTGAGAGGAAGGATGTTACGTCTTCTAGGACATGAACATTTTCTTTCTTTTTTGATTCCCCCATGCGGACAAAACCCACTTACCCACATATATGCTTCTTTCTCATTTTATGTATGATGCACATCTGATTACAGTTTGATTTGGATATATATATTGTGTAAACATTCAACGCAAAGACTCTTGTTCCTATAGTACTCTCACCACTTTTTCACACATTCACACAGCTAGTCTGACATCATAGGGGAACCACAGAACCCCCATCGTTCACGACTCTTGCTCAACCTCCCTCTTATCTTAGGGGGATTATCTGGTCGTGCCAGCTCATCAACACCTCCTCCACACACTCCTGTGAGTGCTACTATCTTAGGATCAACTTTGCTTGGTTCTACATTACTTGGGTCAGCTTCCCAAGGTCATCCGTTCACTCGCTCTCCTTTACACAGAAGCGGGGGACCCACTTCCTCTCAAGAAGGGAGCACCAACCCACCTAGCCCCCATCAAGGGTCCGGTTCACAACACACTATGGCTGGAGATAATCCTCCCCCCCCACTACAGATGCCATATTTGGCCTCTCTCAACATTCTGGATCTCACCAAACTCACCAATGATCCTATATTGCATGACCCCACATGGTCTGCAATGCCAACCAAACTACCTTCAGACATACCAAAGTTTGAAGGAAAGGGAGGGGATGAACCTGCCAACCATGTCATGACCTTTAATCTTTGGTGCTCTTCCAATAGCATTATGGATGATTCCATCAGACTGCGATTATTTCAACCCACACTCACTGGCCCATCGGCTAAATGGTATGTCGAAGAAAAATCAGGGTCCCACGGGATCTTTGAGTCATTGGCCAAAGCATTCTTGACCTTCTTCCAATTGCCCATCCACCATGACAATGGTATAGAACTACTATCTAACTTCAAACAAACCTCAACCACACACATCGCTGAACACATTCACGAGTGGCATAGGCGACATAGTTTGTGCAAAGAGGAAACCACCAAGCAACAGTGTCTCGACTGGTTTCTTAGATCACTTGTCTCTCTTCTTGGAAAGGATGTAGCTTCCACCTTCCCTCAATCCGAAGAGGAAGCCATCAGTAAGGCCCAATAGTATGACCTCATTTATGCACAGTCAAGGTACTTATACATGGTACTTCCTGATCTTCCAAAACCTGTGCCATTTGGCCAAGACAAACTTGGGATATCTCACTCAGCGGACGGACTAATCGGTGCCACCAAACACCATGGTCCGCAACCCCAACCACCAACAATGTATGGAACACGTCAATACCCACCATCATATGGGGGCACTCCTTATTACCCGCCACCTCCTTATCAACAACCATATCCTGTTGCTATCCCTCCACCCATCAGTGGACCACCGCCAGCACCTCCCATACATCCACCTATTCCCACAAATAGTGGTACTCCCTCAACATCAGCTTATAGCACTAGTGAAAGCACTACGCCTTCCTATGTACCTTATGGATCGGTA
>JASDQU010239639.1:13295-30064 GCA_032191745.1 Picea mariana
ATTTCATAATTTCGACACCCGGGGTATCTAAGCGCGAGTTCTCGCACACTTGCAATTCCCGAAACCTCGATCCACAAAATCCTGAGATGGAAACATAGGGTTAAGTATCGAATGACAGATGAGATACTGTCGAAGGATCTGTAGTCAGTCACGACCGTTAGATTGGAGGAAGAGACGATGGCGTTAAATGCCTTAACCACTTTTTCTTTATCTTCGTGAGTAGCGAAGAAATCGGGACCGTAGATCCCCAAGGTCCGTGAGAGTATCTAGACTGTTGGTTTTCCATGTCCAGGGAGTAATGGGAGAGTGCACGGTGTGGGACGATCTAAACTGTCAGATCTTAGTTAGAAAACCCGACAGTTGATGGATCTGTCAGGAGATACATGAGGGTTAAGCCCTCGTGAACAGGGGCAAAAGTCCAGAAAGAAGAGTCGGTATCAGGGTTTTGGATTTCGAGAATTCGGGAGTCCTAATGACAATATATCGGTACACTCCATGGTGGAAATCTCGAAATAGATCTGGTCCGTCCAATTAAGGGAGTCCACGTGTCGCGAGATCCTTTCGGAGGATCCAAGGACGGTAACAACCACTAGATGTGGGGAAGGAACGTGGACGATAGTACCTCGACCCCTCTCTCCCTTTGCAAGAAATGCATGAACGTGATCCTCTCGAAGGATCCAAGGTCTATAATGACCGTTAGATTTCAGGAAGAGACGCAGACCTTAATACCACGACCCTTTTTACCCTTACAAGAGATGAAGGAATCGAGACCGTAGACCCCATGGTCCATGGAAGTACCTGGACCATCCATCTATAGAGTACACGTGGCTGCTAGTAAGCGCTTCGACGTTTCAGCACCCGGGAAACCAAAGGGCAAGAACCATTGTCTTCGCGAGTTGTGAAATCCCAATCACCGAAACCCCGAAATGGTGTGAGGTGTGAATGAGATTAAGGAAAGCCGGGATTTGATCGTGACCATTGATCATCCAAAAAAAGATCATGACCATTGATCTTGGTTGAAGGTCATCGTCGTCCATCGAAGGGACATGTGGTTTTCGGTCGATGTTTCGGCATTTTGGCATTCGGGAAACCAAAGGGCAAAAAACCTTGCCTTTGCAAATCGCGAAATCCCGATACCCGAAATCCCGACGTGATTGGTAATAGAAAAGAGAAGTCCTGAAGGAATATAGACCGTCCATCAAAGGAGACGCATGGTGAGCGGTCAGAGTTTAGGGAAAAGTCCCAAAATCCCATGGACCGTTGGATCCACACTCTTAAGAGTCGTCGATCTCTTACACGAATTCCCATAACAGAATTCGGAGATTTGAATGACAAAGAGTCTTGGATTCATTGCATTTCGAACTCTCGAATACCGAAACCCCAGAAGGATCCATACCGTTGAATCAGGAAAGGCTTACGGCCATCAATCTCCCTTTGGAGGGAAACTTGCCATTCGCTAGCCCTGTCGAGGTTCGGCGTTTCGCTGTTTTGAGCTTCGGGGGTTTGCAGAGTCGAAAGAATCGACTTTCTGGTAGCACTGAGTTGTGAAGTGTGAAGAGATGTCGTACTGGTTCGGCCCATAGTCGTGACCCACAACCACATGGAGGTGAACATATGAGGAACTAGCTAACGCTAGGCCCCCGTGAGTAATTCGGGGATTTTGATCCTTGAGAAATCGACGAAATTTTGATTTTCATAGTGGGTGTGTTACACCAGTGTGGGGGAATGTTCTAGTACTTTCATTCTTCTTGGAAGTCACTCTGAGTAGTGGTCAAGTAGAATGGTCTACCTCGTCAGGCATTCATTCTTTGAATTTCACAGTTGTGAGTAGTTTCGAAGAATGGTCCATTTTTAGGTTGGTGAAGGACAGTCATTTCCTCAAGAAATGGTCCAGACAGTCATTCCCTAGGGAAGATTCATTCTCTCCAAGTTTGACTATGATTAGTGTTGGAGTAATGGCCTAGTTAGGTTAATGGTCTAGGTTCAAAAATCAGGGACATGCATTCCCTAGGGCAGACTCATTCTCTCCAAGTTGCATTATGATTAGTGCCAGAGGAATGGCCCAGTTAGGTGAATAGTCCAGGCTTAGAAATCAGGGACAGTTATTCTTCTATGCTTAAGAAGAATAGTCCAGATATCCCATGGATGATGTTTTACCTTCTGAGGGAATATGCTCTTCCAAATCTCACATATGTGAGTGGAAGAATGGCCCAGATGACTTAGTTTGTATCATGACATTGTTATGTAGGTTGATATCGGATGATATGATCACTGTGGTGACTGTATGTCTTTGGACACTAGTTGTATTCCACTGTGTTGGATGTGTTCCATTGTTTGTGACTACGTGTCACTTATCAAGTAGTCGTGTGCTACTTGGTGTGGTTGTGTACCACTGGATAGTAGTTTTGTACTATTATGGATAGACACGGTTGTGTTCTATTGAATGGCATTGTTCTGATTTCCATGAAGACTATCAGTAGTGTTGGAAATGATTACCAGCTAGATGGATAGTCAGTTTATGGTCCAGGATAGTTATTCTTCTAGGACGTATGTTTGGATTATAAGAATAGTTCTTGTATCCCATGGCGTGGCTTCCAACATATGTTGAAAAAAATATTCTTCTAGGACATATGTTCGGATTAGAAGAATAGTTCTTGTATCACTCTGTGGAGTGAGTGACTTATTCAAAATCATTACTCAGATGGAGTATGGCTTAGAGAGATGATGCAGTTGATGTTGTCATATGATCTTGATAGTGATGATGGTGCTCGTGATTTAATCATGAGATATTATGTGTGGATATGATGATGCTACCGGTTGAATGGTATGTTTGTGCTCAATACCATTTCCTTCAATACCTCCTTATCTAGGAGGGAGTGTTGATATTATGGTAGCTATGGGAGGTATTAACCTCCACGTGTAACCCTGACAAGAATAGAATATTATGAGAAGCAAGAAGAAACCCTAAAGCATTGGACATAACCCTAGAAGACGATTCGGCTAAAGAAAATAATTAATATTGAGTCTTTAGAATCTAGAAAGAGAAGTTGACCCAGATAGCTAAGAAAGAGCAGTATAAATACAATGTGCCAGAGCTCATTTGTACACACACATCTCACAACTGCATTAATCTAGTGCGCACTACAGAAATTTAGTAAGTGCGCAAGTCTGGAGAGTAGTTGCAATTGCAGCTACTACAACTTGTATTTTTGGTTTTAGGCTTGGACTTTCTCTTGGTTATGGTTTGGAATCTCTGCCTTGTGTGCTAGATTTGGAGAGAGTTACCCTACATTGATTGGCTATCGGTTCTAGGGTTTCTTCTGGAATTATTTTCTCTTTCAAGGTTAAGGTGCTCAAGGGTGGCTTCGGCCTATGGTTGGGTGACAATATTGCTATATTGTCTATGGTTAAACAAGCACACCTACTTTTTTAACACCATCCTCTCTAGTAAATATGTTATTGAATCAACAATTGAGAGAAGGAAAATGGGCTAATTGGCTGGCAAAGATTCAAGAATATGATATTGAGATTAAACCTTTAAAGGTTGTCAAAGGAAAAGGTTTATCTAAGCTCGTTGCAAATAGTGATTCTTTGGATGGAATGATTTCAATTTCAATTTCAGTAGGAGAACCATTGACTAATTCAGAATGGTATAGAGATATTGTATTCTACTTGAGTTCCAGACAGTTTCCAGCCACCATGAACCCTAAAGAGCGAAGAACACTGAAGATGAAGTAAAATCAATATGTGATCCAAAATTGGATCCAGGAGCCAAATGGGGCTCATAAAGGCCTAAAAATTAGAGTGCTCAGAATCTCTTCAAAATGGATGTGTGCTTAGGCCTTATTCATACCAACCCAATGTAAGTTGAATGGGCTCGAACAGACGTCGTATGCTCCAGATATCGCGATCTGTTCGTTTTGCCAAATAGGCAAAAAAAAGTCAACAGTCAACAAGCCAAAAAGTCAACATTGACGTCAAAATGACGTCATGCTGATGTGGTAGCATCTAGAGGTGACACGTGGTAGATGACTGTATAGTGACGTGGACAAAATGATGATGTGGACAGGACAGGAGGACCAATCTGGGAGTGACATGTGTCACCACTACAAGGGTGACACGTGGCACATCTGTACGGTGCTTACGTGGCAGGTACAGTGGTAGGTATAGTAGGTGATGGCGTGGAATACACGTGGTTGGAAGATGGTCAAATAGTGTGCTGACACATGGCATGTTTGGGTGTATGGTATGATGCCACGTGGCCCATTCATGAGTTGCCACGTGGCACCCATTCTTTGGCAGTTTGGTTTTGGCAAAATGTTTGGAGTTCACCGGATTTGAACGCACGACCTTCGACCGAGAGAATGACTTGGTAGGGTCAAGATAGCCAGCCCACCCTCACTTTGAGTCTTAACAATATATGGGCTCATGTATATTTATGTTTAAATGTGTTATAAGTCGGATGGAGTAAGGGTTGGAGCCTAGCCCTAGCCCCGATGGAAAAACATTCCATATGACCCATTTACCATAGGTTCCATGGTTTAACACATTGGTGCACATTTTTTTGGCGTTTGGCCTCAACCCTAGTCGCATGGGATTTTACATATGACCTAGCTCGGTATTATGTGGTGGTGTAGAGTCTTGGTTAGGCCCCAGTCCACGGGGAGCTATCCCATGACCAAGGGTTGCAGAACAGGTGCTACACCGGAATAGGAGGGTGCGCGAAAGACTAGGGACTAGATTGTTGCCATATGGCCACTACATGTAACCAACAACTGGAAATCGGGGGCCTAACCTTTGTTCAGTCACGTGGAGGTATAAGGTGTGGGCATATGCCACGACCTGTGACCAAGGGTCGAGAACTAGGGGCCAGCACATGGCACAGGGCCACATGGAGGCACCCAAGTGACCAGGAGCTCTAAGAAAGGGGGTTTCACCCAATCTATTTTCAATATGGGTTTTTAACCTTATGTTAAAGATTTTTTATGGATTACTAGCCAGTTTTTGAATATTTTATCCATTTTTGGGGGATCTTGGGCCCTTTTTTAGGCCAGATGTTAGGGGGAAGTTGGGAGATGGTTACCAAATTCAAGCCTATATAAACCAGAGGCTCTTGAAGCCATGGAGGAGAGGTTCAAATCAGGTTTATGCTAAATATTTTCCAAGCCAAAGCCATTTTTATGCAGGGAAGTTGTTGAGGAGCACACCTTTGTGGGCCATTTCTGGGACCTCTGGTCATTCGATTTCAGTGTCGTCAATTTTGTTGGGTTCCATAGATCTGGTAGAACAAGACCAGATTAGTTTGTAATATTTTTGGCACTGTTATGATGTCCTTTTAAATATTTGAACAGAAATAAGAAAGCTTCACCCACCTACACAAAGGCCCGGAGACGTAGGTGAGATTGTTGAACTCCGTTATCACTTTGGTGTTTATGGTTTGTTGTTATAATGCTTATGTTTAGATATGTAAATTTCTTTATGGTTGTCATGTTTAATTTATAATTCTTCTTCTTTCATTCAGCTTCCTAAATGGTTAATTAACACATGCATAATAACTCAACCATGGTCGTTTAAAAGATAATTTCTGATAAGATGTGTTGATTGTTGATATATTATTTAGGAGGAACTATGATGGTATATTAATGAGATTTGTTGATGAAAAAAAATCTCAAGAGTTAATGAGGGAATTCCATGAAGGAATATGTAGTGGATATTTTGCACCTACGGGCACCGTGTTGGGTATGTGTTATATTATTTGTCGNGGGGGGTGCAAGGGAGTGAAGCTCCCCACGTGGGGGCTTGGGGGTAGCGCCCCTGAAAAAAAAAATCTACCTTGGGAAATGTGTCACATATTTTGATGGTTTTTCGGCACATGGTTTTTTTCCCATGGTTTTCTATTTCCAAATAAGGAATTAGGTTTGTTGACTAATCCAGGTCATTGGCTTAGGGTTTTGGATGTCGTTGGATCCTATATGTATATTGTATTGTAAACAATGTATCATGGTGAATGAATATAGAATATGTTGGTTTTCCCGGTTTGGGTTTCCAGAGGAAAAATCTCTGTGTAATGTTTGTATTTTCCATTGTATATTTTTTGTTCTTTTACTAAAAAATTGTTTGCAATAAATATTGTAAAAGGTTTAAATCTACATTTGGTATCAGAGATTTTTTGGCTTCAGGGTGATGCCTTTGTGGTCAAGGGTTTCGCTCGGGACTGTGATAATCCTTGTTACAGTGGGAGATCTGTGATAATGATTTTTCAGGTGAAAAGAAATGGCAAGCAATTCGAAGATGGAGATTGAGAAGTTTAATGGGAAAAGTTTTGAGTTGTGAAATCTCAAGATGGAAGATATGTTGGTGGATAGAGATCAATGTATCATAGTATATCCAGGTACTACACCTACAGGAACTTCAGCAGATGACTGGAAAAAGTTGGATCAGAAGGCAAAGAGCACAATCTGACTGTGTCTATCCAATTTAGTATTACTGAATCTGTCAGAGGAAGCTACAACCAAGGATTTATGGGAAAAGTTGGGGAATTTGTATGAGTCTAAGTCCCTAGTAAATAAACTATTCCTGAGAAATAAGTTGTATAACCTGAGGATGAGAGATGGAGACTCGGTGGCAGATCATTTGAACGCATTCAATACTAGGGTAAGTCGGTAAGTATATGTTGATATTAAAATTTCAGATGAAGATAAATGTATCAATTTACTGTGTTCTTTCCCAAACTCGTGGGATAGCCTGGTTGTATCCATAGATAGTAATACAATTTCCTTGAAGTTTGATGAAGTGGTCTCATCCTTATTGTCAGAGGAGATGAGACGGAAGAATATGGAAGGACAAAGCATAGACGCATTATTTGCAAGAGGACGTTCTGAGGAAAGAAATATATCTAAGTTCTCAAGTGGGCGATCTAAGTCTAAGGGTAGATCTAAATCTCCTAGAAAGTTTGTAAACGTATGTTGGAGATGTGGAAAAGAATGGCACTACAAGAAGCAGCGTAGATCCAAAGTTGAGAAAAAGAAAAGATATGAAGAATCTCCTTCTACAGAAGAAAATACCTCCAAGGAAGAAGAAGGGGATGTGTACTTGGCTTCTTCAAGCACACATGCAAATCATGAGGCATGGTTAGTTGACTCTGGTGCATCCTTTCATATGACTCACCATAGGGAGTGGTTCTGCGAATATGAAAGTTATAATGGAGATAAATTTTTTTTAGGTGATGATTCGACAACCAAAATCATAGGACAAGGAAAAGTCAAGTTGAGGCTCATAGATGGAAGGATTAGAACACTACCCGGTGTTTTGCACATCCCAAGATTGGCCATAAATTTGATTTCTATAAGAAAAATGGACGATGCAGGGGTAAAAACAATATTTGAAAAGGAAACCTGCAGGATGGTTCGAGGAGCAATGGTGTTGTTGAAAGGAGTATGGTCAAAGTTGAATACATGGCAACCACTCATTCAAGTAAGGAATCAGTATGGTTACAAAGATTGTTTTTAGGTATTGGGTTGGTACAACAAGTTGTAAGGATAGATTGTGATAGTCAGGGTGCAATTTTTTTGGCGAAGAACCCAACTTATCATTCAAAGACAAAGCATATTGATATTCAATATCACTTTGTGAGAGACATGATTGAAGGAAAGAAAGTATTGTTGATGAAGGTGGACACTTTGAAGAATGTTGCAGATTCATTAACAAAATATGTGAGCATTGAGAAGTTCTCTTGGTGTAGAGGATCCATGGGCATTGTTTCCCTGGATTGTTGACTATGTAACCCTGTAACCCCCTGTATGCAAAGAAAACAACAAGTGGGAGAATTTTGGGTATGTGTTATATTCTTTGCACGAGTATTAGTGTCACATATTTAGGTGGTTTTTTGGCACATGGTTTTTTGTCGATGGTTTTCTATTTCCGGTTAAGGAATTAGGCTTGTTGACTAATCCAAGTCATTGGGTTAGGGTTTTGGATGTCATTGGCTCCTATATGTATATTGTATTGTAAACAATGTATCATGATGAATGAATATAGAATATGTTGGTTTTCCCGGTTTGGGTTTCCATGGGAATAATCTTTGTGTAATGTTTGTATTTGCCTTTGTATCTTTTTCGTTCTTTTACTGAAAATATGTTTGTAGTAAATATTGTACAAGGTTAAAATCTACACACCGCCCATAATATAATAAGATATGGGTTTTATTGGCCATCAATTTTTAGATACCAATATGCCACAATAAGGAAGTGTGTATCTTGCCAGCAATTTTCAAGGAAATGAAGAGATTTGCGATGTTGTTACAGCCTATAACTGTAGAAAAACCATTCTCCCAATGGGGACTTGATGTCTTCGAGCCAATAAATCCAAATTCAAGCAAGGGACATATGTATATTCTCACCGCTACAGATTATTTTACGAAGTGGCCAGAAGCAGTGGCATTAAAAAGGGTTGATTATAAAGAGTTAATTAAGTTCCTAAAAGATAATATTTTATCAAGAGTCGGTGTCCTAGACAAATTTATCACTGATAATGGTTCGATTTTCATTGGTTCAAATTTTATAGAATTTTGTGGGGAATATGGAATTATTATGGGACAGTCATAGAACTATTATCCACAAGGAAATGGTCTTGCAAAATCCACAAATAAGACACTCGTTCAGATATTGAACAAAACTATTGACAAGAACCAAAGGACTTGGCATTTAAAGTTGATTGATGCGTTGTGGGCAAGAAGAACGACTCTGAAAGACAACACTAGGATCTCTCTGTATACATTGGTTTATGGGAAAGAATAAAAAAATCCAATTAGCCTCGAACTCAATGCTTTGACTTTTGTGGTTAATACAGAAGATGCAGAAGACAATTCACCTATCCAAAGATGGATTAACCAGTTGTTGAAATTAGAAGAATAACGAAGTAAATCCCTATATAGAACTTCTCAGAGACAACAAAGTATCAAAATATATTTTGACCAGAATGCAACTGTAACGAATTTTCAAAAGGGAGAATTGGTGTTACTCTAGAACAAAGCCAAGGAGAAACCATCGATGCACACAAACTTTGAAGCACTCTAGATTGGACAATGCATCATCCAAAAGATCCTGGGTTTTAATTTATATATGCTCAAAGACATGAAGGGTAAAATACTAATGTTTCCTATGAATGGGAAACATTTGAAAGGTTTCTTCACCTAAAAATTTCTCATTTCCCTGTACATAAATTTTATTTTTCATTTATTCAGTTTGTATATTCTTACCTTTGACTATATATGCCAATCGATGGAAGTGCATGGTCATAAATATTATGGATTCTTGACAACCCACAGGGGGTTATCATCCCGCAGTTGGAGCCAGTTGTTGAGATCAATTCCCGCTTCCGAAATTTCCCTTCCTTTTCTATTTTCCCAACTTACTTTTTCCATTTCTTTTCCCTCTTCTATACCTACCCTCATTCCCCTTTTCTTTTCTCCCTTCTCTTTTCCCTTTCTAGTTACCATACTTAGTCACATTTCAAAAATCAGCGGGTCCATGGGTTAGCAAACTCGTGGGTCTTCATCTTCATCCATGTTCCTATGTCATGAGTCTGACCGACTGCCTTGTTATAGTATACTTAACCATTTTTGCAACTGCGGGTTCACGGGTTCAATCTTTCATCTTCCAAGTTCTGCGATCTCTACTTTTCACCCAAAGGCTTGTGATCTAAATTATGACTGCCATACTTGTCTTGGGTACCAAGCCCCTAAGTATTTCATTTCTCTTGTATCCAAGTCCAATCGACCACTTTGCAACACTTAGCTTATTTTTTTATCATTCGCAAATGTGGGTGCACAGGTTCGCAGGTTCACGAGTTGGTTGGTTCACAAAAGGCTCCATATTTAAATTGTTCATGTTCATCCCCACCATCTTCGTGATTTTCCCAATATGAATTTAGTGTGGTTTAATGCTAATAATTGATCATGCAGGCTCCGTAAGATCATCATTAATAGCGAAGGGATCGAGGATATTTTTCATTAAATTTCATTAAAGCACGATTTTCCAAAGGTCATATTATTGTTATCTCTCTGAAATGATTCATTTCAAATTATTATCCAGTTGAAAGAACACTCTCATCAACCTATGGCAACAGCAGCTAGAAAACAGTTATGTGGTGATACTTTGAATATTGTTTTCCATGAAGACCAAACCTTTCAATGGTCCAGAGCATATTCATATTACTCATCTCCTCCTTCACAGAAAGATGTAATATGGACATCGGGAATTTCTCATGCAAGATGTGTTCCTAAGGTATTCGACTACAAAGAACTTGTTGCATGGAGCGTTGAGAACTATGTGTCGAGCAAGTGAATTATACAACTCCAAGATCATTCCCCCATTTCTCTATCGCCGCAAGTTTTTCGATAGATGTTGAAGCTCCCTGAGCCAACGCTTACCTTCAAAGGAGAAGACTGCATATATTTTCTGAAGAAACATGAAGATGGCGTAGATCTCTTGTCTGAGTTTTTGGAGAATCCCACGGTTGTCCGAGAAGACATAACCATAATTCATGTCGACTATTTTAAAAACCCATTTTGGTAAATCGCTTGGTTGTTTACCAGGTTGAAAGGTCAGGAAAGCACCGCCACCATTTATCGCATGATTCTTTATATTTTATATTTTACAGTTAAAGAACAGGCTATCTTTGACTTTGGAAAATTGATTTCCATTGAAATCTCATCCCAATTATCACATTACAAAAGGGACAAGAAAATATTTATGGCTTATTGTTTGGTATTTGTGATAGTGTGTTGCTATCAATTTTCAAAAATGATTATATGTAAGAGGGTGAATTGTGCAGTAGACCCGGTTACCTTCTGATATCAAGCATTATGGAGACACAAGACTTCTTTGTATTACGAAGTTTACAATGATTTCTTTTCAATCCTCAAAGGACTGTTGTTTGGTAAAAATACCCCCGGGATATTTGGCCAGGCTAATAAATTCTTGGAGAAAAATGGAACGATAGAACAAATGGAAAATCACAGTGTCATCAGGATCTTATGTTCCAAAGAAAATCCATCTTTTATTCCATACCATGTATCTGATAAATTGTTTATTACGGAAGTGGAAAGGAAATATAATTTTTGGCTGCACTCTTTCCACGAAAAACAGAAAAATAAATTCATCCCCTTGCTGTGGAAAATTGGAGATTTCATATTCAGGAACATAAATAAAATTGATGAGTTTGTGAATCACTCCAACAATGTAAATCTGAAGTATGCTGAAAAGATAAAGGGGTTTGACCCTAAAAAATCTGTGGAACATATGTTGTTAGTAGGATTCAGCAACTCGTTCATTCACACTATTCTGAATGAATAAGAAGATAAAAACCAAGGAGCTCTTGTACACAATGTTGGTGACTTGGAAACAATACTTAGTAGTAACGAGTTTTACAAGAATAAAGGAAAGGGTCCCAGTGAAAAGAGCACCCAGTCTCCAGTTGTTACTCCTAAAACTACCACATCTCGGAGCAATGCTCCAACGGCTCACCCAACTAGAAGAAACACCCCCCCCTTCCCCCACGCCTCGAAAAAATAGAGACCTCACACAAGCTCCCTCTGAGAAAAAAGATGAAGAATGGTGTGTAAGAGGAATAAGACAATCTCATAGAAAATGGCATCAATATCTTCTCTCTTGAAGACATGGAGCTCGAGGCGGATATTGAGAAAATGTTTCCCATAATTTATCAAATTTATCAACCGAGAAATATGACCCAACAAAATTCATCATTAGATATCATTGAGAATGACACGTTCAGTGAAGAAGATTCATTTACTTTCCAAAGTGTTGTTTTTTACAAGGAATCTGAAAAGATGATTATAGAAAAAGGTGATCATAAAAATAAGAAGGGAAAATCTTGTTCAAAGGTTGACCTAAAATATATGCGGTCATCCCAAATCTCTAAAATTTACAGAGAAACCAGGGATGCTCTTGATGATTCTATTGGTGGTCTGAAAGAAGAAAACACTAAGTTAAAAGAAAGGATCAGGGAGTTGGAAGACGCCTTAATGCCTCTTCCACTTCTTTCCAGTCTTTTGTCAATAGTCAAACCTACCACACCCATTGTTAAGTTGAAAGGATCTTCAATCCTACTCACATCAACCAAGAGTTATGTAGAAAGAACTATTAAGAAGAGAATGACATGGATAACAAAGGCATGGGAGGTTTCGAAAAATATTATTATTTTTGGCTCGAGGGCACATGCCTTCCATGAATATTTGTAAGTTGATATGAAGAACGAAGAAGGTTTCGACATTGATGGTGTATTACCCTTTGGAATCAAAGTCTCTAACATGATGTAACTAAAAAGAAGAGAGGAGGATTTTCCTTCCCCAATTCGGATAAAACAACTAAATGCTTGTTGGAAGGAAAAGATTAAAAATTTGAATAATCATTTTCGAGCATGCAGCGAAGCCATACTGAAAAAGAAAGAATTGTACAAGAGACTCACGGAGAAATACTTAGTAGGAAGTACTAACGAAGTACAAGACCCTAAATTAATTCTCAACTAAATCTTCCTAACAAAGCAACAATTTGACGAACAAGTTGAGATATTTAAAGGGTTATCAGTTGAAAATTTTTGTGGCATACTCAAATATAATGAAGATGACATAGACAATTAGCTAGTGGATTATTTCATGAAAAATCAAGATATTGAGGAAGCAGTACATGGTATTTCTCTTGATTTAAGAGACTTGGAAGGTGATTTATTCAACATTAAAATCCATCATGAGATAAACGTCACACCAATGAAAAACTATATTGAAGAATGGTTCAAAAAAACAATCGACAAATTGACCAACGAAGGGAAAGAAATAGTTGAGACGGTTCCTGTAACCGTCAATGAAGTCAATAAAAGGACAGAAGCAAGCAAGTGAAGACATGAGAGACCATCTAGTCTTGATGTTCTATTATTTCCCATAATCCTCCTTCGACAATATTACTTCTTGTTTATATTTGTTTTATGGTCTGCGGGAGCCCCAATCCCAGTCCTAAGGAAAAACGCATTTTAAATTTCAAGGCTTTGTAACAGACTATATATTATTTCAGAAATTTCAAGTGAGAAATTCCGGGATCAGTTTTGACTATGCTTTGTAACTCTGAGTTTTTAGTATAAAGTATTTGATATTGATCTATCATTATCTTTATTTGAGCTTCTCGTGTGTCTACTCTGTTAAAGTTCTCTTATGCATGTAGACCATCTTCTTTTTATTTTATGCGATCAGAAATCTTTAGTTTAACTATGATGGATGTGAGGAAATTTTGTCTATCTTTTTTAAATGTATGAAGTGTGTGGTTCCTAGTCATTTCTCATGAACTTTCTTTAAAAATAAAACAAAACATTTTCTTTCTTGTTATTTTTTCTTGCAATCTTTATATTTCTTTGATTACCACGATAGACTTCTGCATAGTCCCATATTCTGAAAATCTAGAGTCCCAAGAAAATCTTAAGATAAATAGGAGTACCACCTCTATCAAAATGCAGGGGGATTTGTATCCTCGTGAGGTTGTCATTTCGGTCCTAACGGATTCAAGCGTCAACAGGCTTTAACATCATAATTAAATTGTGATCAGCATCACACACAATCTTCTTAATCATATATAAATACATCATTGTCTTCTTCATGAAAAATAGGAGAGAATAATTTGATCATCTCAAAGAATTTTAAAAAAGTACTACTATCAAGATCAAAAGACAATTTGATAGGTCAACCTTAAATATCTCATACTTAAAACTCAAAGTTACGAGATACAGTCAAGATCAACCCCAAAGCAATTCTTTATAGAGTTTTATTCATGAAAGATGTTCTTCATTAAAAATTATTTGACAGCCATCTATGTGGCTACAAATACTCCATGATCATATAAGAAAATATCTTAGAAGAATATAAGAAAAACATTCAACAACTCAGCCTTGTTCCCAACTCTGAGATTCAAGCATAAAGCTATGAGAAGTGGTGTAGAAGAATAGAACTAATGGAGAATATGGAGATTTCTTTCTTTTGATTAGAATCTTGATTGTATATCCATGGTTGTACCTTATTATTCCTTTGATATTCTTCTCTTCCCCTCTCACAATATTGATTCTTGGACCTTTTGATGAAGCATCTCTTCTCTTTTTAAGAAGAGATTTTCTAACTACTTGAGTAGTTAGGGTTTCTTCCTTCTAAAAATTCTCATACAAGTTTCTTCGTGAAACATTCCCTTTAATTAATGCCTCATTAATTAATCATTAAATAATTCACATCATTAATATGATTATATTGAAAATGGGTCCCTCTCCTTTTTTAATAAAAGTTTTAATTAAACTTTTACTTTTGAAATTTAATTAATTTCTCTTTAAAAGAGGATGATTTTGTTTTAATTATATGGGAATGATAATAAACTTTTTAGCCATGGAAATAATTTTATATGTTATCTTCATCTTCTTATCTTTCCAACGATATTAAATTTTCCCAAATCCGCCCCTGGATCTCAAGATATGAGCTTGTGAAGTTGAGTTGTCACACATGCCCATTAAAAATGCAGCCAACCGATATTTTAATTTTTGGAGAAAATATAGCAACCTTCATCCTTTGAAACATGTACCATCGTCTTCTACATCGAAATAAATTTCCAACGGTATAAATTTTACCCGATTCCAACACCTGGAGCTCAAGTTATGGCCTCTGCAAGATCGTGACTCAGCCACCATTGATCAAAATTCATGGACAAATCTAGGCCCTTGGATTAAATTTCGTCCAACCATTAATATATTTCCATGTGTAAGGATCTTATTGGATTCCACATGGAATTTCTCCATAGGCTTAATCAAGTTTCCATGTCATCCAAGGAATGTTTGCGTATGGCATAAGATTAAAGGTGATTGATTAAAATAATACATAAGGTTAAAGGTGAGAGATTAAAATAATGGTAAATAATGTTTAGATGTGAAATGTATTTAAGTGTGGGAGGGTGAATGAGTGAGGGGTAAAGAGTAGTTAGGGAGGGGGATAAGTGTATATGGCGAAGGTGAGGGGGATGGCATATTGTGAGGTGAGGGGGGGAGTGTTTGTAGGTGTCAGAGTATCGGGTTGGTGGGTTGGGAAGGTGAGGGGGTATGAGAGTATGGCGGGTCCGCCAACCTACCATGTAAGTATGTGATTTGTTTTTAGGGGAAAGGTGGGATATTTTAGGAGGGGGATTTTGTAGGGAGCGGAAGTGAGGGCGTGGGAAATGTGGGGAGCGGGGTAGGGTTGGGAAGTGAGGAAAATAAAGAGGTGAGGTGAGTTTGTCAGGGACGAACGTGAGAGGGATGAAGGGGAGAGGTGAGAGAGTTATGGTGAGTTCAACCGACTGCCATAACTCAAATAAAAACTATGGGATATGATGGGTGAGGGAAGAGAGGAGAATGACATGTGCCCACGAGAAATACCATGAAGATTTTTTATGGGTTTTGAACCCAGCACAAGAATATTTTCAAGGGTCTTGAACTCGAAGAAATTTAAAAACGCTTCCAAAAGATTAGATTTATTCCACTTGAAAGAGGTGCGGTTTTTTTCTTTAAACTTGGATATCTTGAGCATACGAACTCGGATTTCCTATCCAAAAAATGTGTGACGAAGCCGAGGCTGAGGGATACACAAGGAACTTATAATAGTTCAAAAATTTTCATCTTCTGATATCAATTTTGTTTTATTAATCCAAGAGAGGGAAAATATAGATGACCAAATTTTGGTCAACAACTGACTCCAACTGCAGGATAGTGACCCCCTATGTGTTGTTGAGAACACCAGAATCTCAAGATCAGTTACCTTCTTCATTGGTCTATGGAGTCATCTTCAAAATAAATTCTTGTAATTCTTCTTCTTTCATGGAGTTGTCTTCGAGTTTGACTGCTTTATTGTCCAACATTGAACAAAAATATGTACATACATGATCTACATACCCTAACTTACTTGAAATAAAGGGGAAACTTAGGTGTAGGCAGATTTCCATTGGAGTCATTCAAGCATCCAGTCAACTTGTAGAATGAGCTCCTGAATTAGGCAATATGTTGAGGCCACTACCAAATGATGAAAAACATGCCCAAAGTATATTGTGATGAGACTGAGCAAGATGTGCTTCAAATCTGATTGTATTGCTTGGCCAACAATGTTTTGGAACCATGATTCAATTAAATCAACTTTTATGTTCTCAAGAATATTGTGTTCTTTGATTGGATAAGAAGTTTCCAATCTGAGAATAATTTCATCTTTTTCCTTATCATCAACCACATCTAAGATTTATGATTCAACATCAATTCCTTGAAGGAATTCTTCCTTTGTACAATCATCATGTCTCTATGGTGAGGTTGCAATGGTGAACTCTTGGTGAAATTTTGTGGGGAACTGTAAGGCCATATTTTTTTGTTCATCAATAACTTCATGATCTTCAGAAATAAAATGTATCATCCATGATTCCTCTCATTACAAATGTATTTCCTTTGATGCTTGGAAAATGTCTTCTTCGTAAAACTCTGCTTTAGGGAAACAATCGACATGATTGTCAGGCTGCTAAATTGTAGCTTTTAAGTGTCTTGAATCACTAAATTGTCAAACCAGGGTTGGTATACTTCGAGCTGATACACAGTATGTGCAGGCAAGTGTCTAGTCTTTATTTGAATGCTATTCTAAAAATGAAACATGCACCTATTCTAAAAACTTGAAATCTGATGATTAATTCAAAGCTGAGCATTTCCTACGAAATCATAAA
>JASDQU010239640.1:0-16769 GCA_032191745.1 Picea mariana
ATAGTGGTCATGGTGTGCAAGTTGATATAGCACATGGTGATGTGGAGGATGATATAGCACATGGTGTTGCGCAACATGATGATTTATTAGCAAAAGATATAAAATAGATTATTGATCAACATGAGAAAAAAGGAAGAGAAAGTATGGAGATCATTTATGAAAAACTCAAGGACATTTTTGAAGGAACATCTACAAAGACCGATACTAAGATACCTACTTCCACACCTGATGTGGCCAAGGAGAATTATGTTCTGGTTAATGCAAGTCATGAAGAGATAACACGTACATCTGTTGTGCATCCAAATTCACCTGTTGCATCTCTTGAGGAAACTGGATCAACCAAAAATATTTTTATTGGTTCACAAGATGTGTCCGCTTTTGTTAAAAGACAAATATCGAGTCAAGGATTGTATAGATGTACAAAGAGGAATGCAAAAGAAATAAAAATGAAAGGTAAGAATCCATTCTTGGTTGAGGTGTTGAAATATGGTGAGACATTGGGAAAAATGCAACGAGGTGGGCCTTAGATTTGGGAACAAGATGTAGGGCTCATTTGGATATTTGTAAATCAAATTTTTTAGATCGAGATCCACAAATTGTGGATAATGTTATCCAAAAAATAGAAAATTCTTTTGATACCGTTGGTAGAAAAATATCTAGAAAATATTATAAGCAAAAGATGGTGGGGCCACCCACAACTTCATCGATGCAACACTTTTCTCTAGGAGAAAAATTTCGACGGAGGAGTTTGAGGGGTTCAATGTGGTGGTAGAATATGGGTACAAAATGGCTTGTATTCATAGGATTGGATGTGACATTGGGAAACTATATGTTGATCGATGAATTCTATGTAGCAAATTTAGCAAACATCAACATGGTGTTGGGAGTCCAGTGATTGTACTCACTTAGAGATTTCAAAATGAACTATCAGATCATGAGGATGGAGTTCATAGACACATGATAACAATGAGGTATTTTGAGAGGTATGTCATTGGGAGCACCCAGGATCTTGTCCAAAAAACACATGGAGGCCATCTTTAGACATGGTGATGTGGCATGTGCAAAAAAGTGCCTGATCACAACATAGAAGCCATCACAGGATCACCAACATTATCCTATGGACATACATGAGCTACTTCGGAAGAACGATAAAGTGTTTGGGCCTCTACCAGTAGGGAGACCACCTGAGAGGGAATTTGAGCATGTCAATGAGTTATAGGAGGGGGGAAATCTCATGATCACCACACCATATAGGCATCTAAAGAAGTTTAAGGAAAATATTGAGAAGGCCATAAAGGAGTTGTTGGAGATGGGGTACATGAGGCCTAGTGCTAGTCCCTTTGCTTCTTCAATGGTACTAGTTGTTGGCGACGGAAGTCACTCCTGGATTGCTAGATGGAGCAGAGCCCGACACCCATCAGTTTTATGTCACGGTAGTTTATAGATGGGGTGACCGAATGGAAGCCAACTCAAAACAATATCATTCCAACTCCAAACTAGGCCAGGCGTGCATAGGTGAGTGAGGTATTATATAAACTTTAGATAGTGAGCTGTAGTAAAGGGTGAACAGGTGGAAGACTTATATAAGAGAAAAGCGGAGGTCTGTTATTAACATCGGGTTTCTAACAGGCTAAGGAAGAAGACGTCCAAATGCAATATCATCTTACATTCAAATGCAAAGCCAGAGAATGCAATAATGCAACAATAAATCCTTTATCATAACATAACTGTAACAATTCATGCGAATCATTCGATCATGAACTCTCTGGTATAAGACGAAAACATAGATGGAGCAGGAAAACTATTTTTCATAAAACAAGAAATCTCAAACACAGATGCATAACCATAGAACTAGAATGATCATTAAAACTTTACAGTAGGGAGCTCTGCTCTACCATCGATCATTACAAAATGGAAAAAATGCCTACATATACTCTTCCCTTCCTTTCACCCAGTAGAGGCGTCTCAGAACTTTCAATGGGTGATGTATCCTCAATCAAATCTTTCCTTTGTTCCCCTGTCATACTCCTCTTTAATTCAGAATGGCTCATTCCAGGGGATAGCTGAGCCCTTTGAATGTTGAATTGGCATGTGCAGGTTCCTCTGGTGAGTTGAAGACTCGGCGTGGCCTTCCTAAAGAGAACTGGTACAAAGGACCCTCCCAGGTAGACTTTTAGCTGGGACCTCCATACTCTGTAATAAATGAGTGATGCGAGGTTTCACCCACCCTCTCTCTTCTTTATCCATTCCGAGCAGGTATCGGGATCCAAATCACGTCGAACTGGAGTCTGAAGAGCACAGTGCCCCCCTTCTGGGACTTAGTTCGGAACCTACGGCCAAATGAAGATGAAAGCGCCCCTCTTCCAGACCTCCTTCTTGATGACCAGGCGCTAAAACCATGTGCCCGACTCTGGGTGCTTTCGGAGCTTCAGGATTCGGGGTTTCGAGGGGTGAAGTGATGAGGAGATCTTACCACGTGAATTCCCAAATCCCGACATGAAGTAGATACGTTCCACGTGTCCTTCCGAGATTTGACGGTCTTGAACTCGCCTGACACCGCTGTGGGCCCGGGCCTCTGTCAGTATTTTGTGCATCGGGACATAACGGAGCTGCTTTTTGCACCTTGGAGTTGCGACGGGTGAAACACCGAGATGGGTCAGCTTGTCGCCAGGTGTCCCCTTTAAATGGACGACTGAAAATGGTTCGTGATGTTGTGGGCCCCAGCTTCCATGATGTTGAACAACACGAAACTCTCACACCATGAACTCCCGAACGCCGAAACGCCGATGCGGTCGGATCTTGCGACACACGTCTTTAGGATGAATGGTTGAGACCTTTCCACAGATATAAGTGCCCCTCCTCTCGACCTTTTCCTTTAAGACCAGATGCCAAAACCACGGGCTCGGTCTTGAGTTCTATCGGCATTTCGGGATTAGGGGTTTCGAAAGGTGAAGAGACAAGGAATTTTACCCCTTCGACTCCCGAATGCCGATATGCCAGTGTGACTGGATCCTACGCCCCGTGTCACTGGATCGGACGACCCAGATTCAACCTTGAAATATAAGGGCTTTTTTTGGTGCTATCTGTCGGGTAACTTAGTAACCCCGAGATCCCGATGACCGTGATCTGCTCCGCGGATGGGTCTCGGCTGTGGACCTCAAAACCTTGCCCGCTCGCTTGACTCGTAACCGGAAAGTTGGGTCCTTCTGCTGCTGTACTTGGGTGTTTTGTGTGCAACCTACAGCCCTGGGTGCTCTCGAGCCCGAGACAAAAAATATCGCTAACATTAGGCTCCATGGGGGATAGAGTCGTCCCTGCGATGCTCTAAGAACTCCTTCCGCAGCTTCAGTGCCTTGCTATTGGGCTATGGAGTCACCTATTAAGCTAAAAACATGTAAAAAGAAAATACACAAAGGTAAAAAGGACAATATTTACAAACAGAGGAGCCGTCTAAGGCTCAAATAAAACATTTTTTCAGAAAATGCCCATTCACTGGGCTGTTGAAAACCTCTTCACCCTCCATATCTTGCAACCCGTATGTGTTGTTGGAGAAAATATCAGAGATTTCTAAGGGGCCAATCCAGAGGGCATCGAACTTGTTGTGTTTGCCTTTATCCAGCCTGGGTACGTCCCACTTAAATACCAAATCCCCGATCTCGAACTCCCTTTTCCTAACCTTCCTGTCAAAATCCTTTTTGATCTTCTGCTGATGACTGTAAGCTGCGTCCCTCACTTGTTCTCTGATCTGCTGCACTTCCATTATCTGATGAATTCTTCTGATCATATGATATGGTTCTCCCTCGTAGTCTTGAAAGATCTTCGCCACAGGTAAGGCGAGCTGAGTAGGGAAAAACACCTCTGCTCCGTAGACTAGTTGAAACGACGAAGTGCCCAGAGACTTCTTCGTTGTGACACGATCGACCCACAGAGAAAATTTCAACTTTGAATCCCAGGCCCTTTTGTTATCCTCTAACAATCTTTTGATGATCTTTATCAGGCTTTTGTTAGAGTATTTCGCTAAACCATTGCCCTGGGGATAGTAGGGGGTGGAGTGAATTAGCGAGATCTGGAACCGCTCATAGAACTTAATTAGAGGTTCAGATTTAAAAGAAGCAGCATTATCGGTGACAATCCAGCTGGGACAGCCAAATCGGGCTATGATGTCCTCTAGAAAGCTGATAATTACTTTGTGTGATGCGCTTCTGGTGGGGACATCTTCTATCCACTTGTTGAAATAATCTGTTGCAGTCAGGATCCATCTGTTCTGACCACTTGAGGGAGGATGAATTTCTCCGATGAAGTCCAACCCCCACTGCTGAAAAGGTGTCAAAGCTACTATGGGTTTTAATGGCAGCGATTAGAGCTGTTGTTTTCCTGAGAACTTTTGGCATTTGATGCAATCTCTGATCTCCCTGCAAACATCGGGGAATAAAGTGGGCTAGTAATACCCAGCTCAGAGTATCTTGTGAGCTGTGGTCTTCCAGAAATGATGTCCTCTGCAAAGGCCACTATGAAAATCAAACGTAACCTTCTGGGCTTCCTGCGGGTTCAGACATCTCAAAAATACCCCTAGAGGGTCTTTCCAGTACAAGGCTTGGTCAATGAGGCAATATCTGGTTGCCTTGAGCTTAAGAGCCCTCGCTTTACTTTTTCCCATTCCATCGGGGGGCTTCAACTCCTACAGAAAATATAGAATGTCACGATACCAGGCACATTCTGCCAACGATAAGCCATCTTGAGAGCATTGGCTGGGTGATTCAACTTGCTGAGATCCTAGGCGAGTATTGATGAAACTAACTCCCAAGGCTTCGCAGTTGGATTCAGCCAGTAGCTTGGCTAAACCTTGCCCCTTAACCAACTTGGTGGGTTTTATTTCTAAGTCAAATTCCAGAATTTTTGCGATCCATCGGCCTCTTTTCCCATCTACCTCGGGCTGCACAAGGATGTCCTTCACGAAAGTTGAAGGAACATATGCTGTTACTTTTGAATGCAAGACATAGACTCTAAAAGCTTTAAGAGATTTCACTAAGGCATAGGCCTGCTTCTCCATGATTTCATACCTGCTCTTTGTGTCTCTTAACGCCCTGCTGAAGAAGGCGATGGGCTGCTCACGCCCTTCTTCATTTTTCTGCAATAAGACCGCTGCCACTGTATCAAAATAAGCAAAGGAGAAAATTAGGAACTCTTTGGAATAGTCAGGACTGATAAGCACAGGTGCCTCAGTCAATGCTCTTTTTATTTGGTCAAAAGAGGCCCTGGGCTCAACGGTCCATTTCACTTCGTTTCCCTTCTTGAGCATGGCCGTGACGTGTTTCACTAGCTCGGAAAAATTTGAGACAAACCTCCTTAGAAAATTAATTTTCCCCAAAAAGGCCTGAACCTCTTTTTTAGACCTGAGAAGTGACAAGGCTTGAATTGCCTCCACCCTGCTAGGATCAATTCTCACTCCCTCTATCGATACTATATGTCCCAACAACTTCCCTTCCTACATAGAAAACATGGACTTCTTGGGATTCAGGGAAAGACCAAATCTCCGGCACTTCGAGAAAACTCTCCTTAAGTGGCAGCGGTGCTCCTTATCAGACCTAGAGAAGACCATGATGTCGTCTAGGTAGATCACTACGAACTGGTCTTTTTCTCCGATGAAGTCTATGTCCATGGCTCGCTGAAATGTTGCTCCTGCATTCATCAACCCAAATGGCATTTTGGCATACATGAATGTGCCCCAAGGAGTGGTGAAGGCTGTCTTCTCCCTGTCCTCAGGCATGACCGATATCTGATTATAGCCAGAAAACCCATTGATCATGGATATCCTGGATGCACCAGTTACCCTGTGCAATATATGTTTCATCTTAGGTAGGGGGTAATTGTCTTTCTTTGAGCTTCTGTTGAGATTCCTGAAATCAGCACAGAGTCTGATTTCTCCACTCTTCTTCCTTACTGGGACCAAATTGGCCACCCATTCAGAATATCTCAAGGGGATAATAATTTGGGCATCTAACAATTTCTTCACTTCTTTCTCCATGACAGGTAGCAACATGGGATTTATCTGTCTCAGCTTCTGTCTAAATGGTTTAGCCTCTTCCTTTAGTGGGATCTTGTGCTCAATGACAGATGTATCATAGGTTTTGAGGTCTTCATACGTCCATGCAAACACATCAGCAAAATCTTTTAGCAACTCAGTATATTCGGCCTTCTGTTCTCTGGTCAAACTGCTTGATAATTTGACAAACCTGGGCTCCTCCAGTGTGCCAATGTTGCATTCGGTTGTCTCGGCATCTTCATTTGAGACCCTGCCCTTTACCGACACATCATTCCCATCGAACAATCTTTCTAAAGGGACAAGTCCTCTCGGAATGTGATTGCTGGGTAGCTGAATGATCTGATGATTAGCGATTTTATTTAAAAACTGCCCAGGACGAGGGTCACCTTCTAGGTCGGGATCCTGGTCAATATGCAACGCAAAAAATTCGTCAACTGATTGGAGAAACCTCTCGAGTTCCGAATCATCCTCGAACACCTTCCAATGCTTGACATTGTCCGGTACCGAGGGCCTATATCTTATATCAACCTCATTTTTTACCATAGGCGGAAAAGGAAATTTGAGCAAACTAGCTGAGACAGCTAAAGAATCGGCCAAAGTATTTTCTCCCCTCAAAATGAAAGAAATGTTTAAAGCCAAGAAGAAATTATCAATAAGGTCCCATACTTCATTCCGATAATTCCTAAGCCGGGGATTATTGGCACGATAAGCATTCCTTACCTGCTGAATAATCAACTTAGCATCTCCGAATATTGCTATCTGCTCAATTCCCATTTCCTTTGCGGCCCTCATACCCAGAACAAGAGCTTCATACTCTACCACATTGTTGGTGGCTTCGAATTCCAGCTTGTATGACAGAGACATGACTTCTTGAAAAGGTGATATGAAAACCACTCCAGCGCCATATCCTTCACTAGAAGAAGCTCCGTCAAAAAACATCTTCCACACAGGGGAGCTTTGAGGGGAAATCGGATGATCAGGGCTGGGATGTTTTCTGATTAGTAAAGAGCTTTCAGGGGCGTCGGTAAGCTGCAGAAAACTAGACCCCAAGTTAGTGTCAAGTGCAAAGATGGGGTGATTGGTAGGGTCTGCTTCATCACTGACAATATAGGCTAGCTGGGCTTCTCTGTATAATCTCCTTTGTTCCCCTCCAAAGATCGGAATGGTGGTGTATGTGAGATCCATCTGTAGTGTCCCTCCAAGTTTTTTAATCCATGACCTAGACAATAGCATACCGAATTTGGGGGGGACGTCGGCTACCACGATATCCATGACTACACTTTTCATGGGTAGCTGAAACAGGGAAACCACCAGGTCTTTGATGACTCCTAGACACTGCACTCTCCTTGAATCGAAAGAATATAAATCATGATAATTTCTTGTCACCTCCAGTCCCAATTCTTCCATGACTATTTTTGGCATAAGGTTATGGGAAGCCCCTGAATCCATGAGGCAGTTATGCAGCACTTTATCATGTATGTTCAGGGATGTGTCGAAGGGGGGGGATGAGTCATCTCTGTCTTCTACCATGGGGCCTAATATGACGACTGGCTTCTCATATTGAAGGTTTACTGAGTCAGAGGGGGGCTGGGGGGACTCAGATTGTAGCATCTTGGAGATGGATCTTTTAAAATCTTCATTTTTAACTAGCTCTGAGAGGGGGACGGGGATCCTGATCTTTTGAATTTCATGTTCAAAATTAAAGGATGGAATGGGCTTAGGAGCTTCCCTTACCTCGGTGACGGGTTCTTTGACTGCTGGCAGAGCGCTCTGAGCTCTTTTATCTTTAGTAGCGGCTGCTGCAGATCTAGTAGGTATTTCTACTATGAGGGGCTGGTCTGGGCTGTCAAAGTCTTCTTCTCTCCTTCTCAACCTGAGATTATATCTGTTAGAAGTGTGACCGGCCCTTTGTTCTTTCCCCAACTCATGAATTTGAGCACTCATCAGGGATTCTTCATATGCAGACTGTGTCAAATGGGGAAAAGGGGGAGTTTCTTCAATACAATGAATTTCAGGGCCAAACTCGTCTATCTCCTCTCTTTCCTCATGATCAACTAGGTTATTTTGGAGGGGGGTTTGAACCCTTTGATCTTCTCTGTCTTTTCCCCTTTGTTCCCTTGGGAAAACCTGAGGCATATTGTTAGCAAGTCGTCTGAAGCCTCTATTATCAGTGTTCTGGGGATTTCTGTACATGGGCTTCCCCTCTAATTCCCACCTCTCTATCTTGGTAGCAAGTGATTTTATTACTCTAGCTATCTCATCTATCTGATGAGGCAGGGGAGAGGAACTGGATGAGGAAGCTTCAGGCCTATTCTTGGACGTATTTCTATCACCTGCGTTCCTGAGTCGGTTGACAGCCAATATGTTAGATTCTACCTCCACGGCCGCATCCTGCATGTGGGCCAGTGTAGCAGCTCTTCTCTCCCTTAGCAGTAAGCAGAAATCAGGATCAAAAGCACTGGAGTAAGTGATCTTTGCAGAGGCTTCGGAGGGATTTATCTCAGCAGGGATTCTCTTGTACATTTTATTAAATCTCTTGGAGAAGTTGGAGAAAGACTCTCCTTCCTTTCTCTTCAACGACCCAAACTCGGTCATGTAATACATGAAATATTTTTTATCTCCCCACTGTCTCAAAAAATTACTATCTAAAGCTTCGATCCCATCAACAGATCCAGGAGGTAGGGCCTTGAACCATTTTGTAGCCTCTCCTTGGAGACTATGGACAAAAATTCTCATCCATACGTCTACGTGCATGATAACATTATCATCCGCGAAGGTATAAAAGGATGCTAGGTGTTCTTCAACAGCTATTTCCCCCTCGCCTATAAACTTGGGCAGCTACTTTAGGTATCCATCTGGTGGGAGGGCATTGAGAAGCTGTGGTAAGACAAGATGAGCATACCTAGCGGCTATGATGGCCTCCATTGCAGTCATAGGAGGATTTGCTCCGGCCATATGGATATTATATAAAGGGGAACTCGGAGGAGAAGGAACTCAGAACGTGGATACCAGGGATGAGTTCTTAATGGGAGTGGGAAACAAGAGAGGATTTAAGGAGAAAGCTAGCAAGCTCAATTCAGCAGGTGCTCCTCCTTGTGAAGGAGTGGGGAAATCTTCTGTGGTCCTGGGTCTATGCCACGGTACAGCTTTAGAGGAGAGGGGAGTGACAAGGATTTCTCCCTCCAATCCCAGACCATGAGGGAAAAACTCAGCAGGAACACTCCCAAAATTCAGGAAACGGGAAACTTCTGAAGGAGGTCTATTAAGAAACTGAGGAGGAGAAAACAGAGTTCTTACATAAGGAGATGGCAGATTACCTGTTTCGGTGGTGGAAGCTTCTTCTTCAGGGGCCTTTCCTTTTCTGAGAACCACCTCTGGATCGGTTTCAGGTGTAGCTAGGGGCAGCTGTGGATGAGACCGTGTGTCTGCCTCTGAAAGCCACAATTAATAGAGCAGGTTTTCCCCAGCGAAGTCATCACAATGGAGTTGCCAGGTGCACAACAACAATCTTGATAATTCTGATATCTGATGCACCTTCAAAATCAGTTAATCATTGTCATTCAATCCTGGGGAAAATATTCAACTTCGTCCCCGGCAACGACACCAGAAATGTTGGCGACGGAAGTCACGCCTGGATTGCTAGAAGGAGCAGAGCCCGACGCCCATCAGTTTTATGTCACGGTAGTTTATAGATGGGGTGACCGAATGAAAGCCAAATCAAAACAATATCATTCCAACTCCAAACTAGGCCAGGCGTGCATAGGTGAGTGAGGTCTTATATAAACTTCAGATAGTGAGCTGTAGTAAAGGGTGAACAGGTGGAAGACTTATATAAGAGAAAAGAGGAGGTCTGTTATTAACATCGGGTTTCTAACAGGCTGAGGAAAAAGATGTCCAAACGCAATATCATCTTACATTCAAACGTAAAGCCAGAGAATGTAATAATGCAATAATAAATCCTTTATCATAACATAACTGTAACAATTCATGCGAATCATTCGATCATGAACTCTCTGGTATAAGACGAAAACATAGATGGAGCAGGAAAATTGTTTGTCATAAAACAAGAAATCTCAAACACAGATGCATAACCATAGAACTAGAATGATCATTAAAACTTTACAGTAGGGAGCTCTGCTCTACCATCGATCATTACAAAATGGAAAAAATGCCTACATATACTCTTCCCTTCCTTTCACCCAGTAGAGGCGTCTCAGAACTTTCAATGGGTGACGTCTCCTCAATCAAATCTGTCCTTTGTTCCCCTGTCATACGCCTCTTTAATTCAGCATGGCTCATGCCAGGGGGTAGCTGAGCCCTTTGAATGTTTAATTGGCGTGTGCAGGTTCCTTTGGTGAGTTGAAGACTCGGCGTGGCCTTCCTGAAGAGAACCGGTACAGGGGACCCTCCCGGGTAGACTTTCAGCCAGGACCTCCATACTCTGCAATAAATGAGTGATGCGAGGTTTCACCCACCCTCTCTCTTCTTTATCCATTCCGAGCAGGTATCGGGATCCAGATCACGTCGAATTGGAGTCTGAAGAGCACAGTGCCCCCCTTCTGGGACTTAGTTCATAACCTATGGCCAAATGAAAATGAAAGCGCCCCTCTTCCAGATCTCCTTCTTGATGACCAGGCGCCAAAACCATGGGCTCGACTCTGGGCTCTTTCGAAGCTTCGGGATTCGGGGTTTCGAGGGGTGAAGTGATGAGGAGATCTTACCGTGTGAATTATCGAATCCCGACATGAAGTAGATACGTGCCGCGCATCCTTCCGAGATCTGACGGTCTTTAACTCGCCCGACACCGCTGTGGGCCCAGGCCTCTCCCGATATTTCGTGCATCGGGACATAACGGAGCTGCTTTTTGCACCTTGGAGTCGTGACGGGCGAAACGTCGAGATGGGTCAGCTTGTCGCTAGGTGTCCCCTTTAAATGGATGGCTGAAAATGCTTCGTGATGTTGCGGGCCCCAACTTCCATGATTTTAGCACCATCGGGATTCGGGGTTTCGCGATGTTGAACAACACGAAACTCTCACACCATGAACTCCCGAACGCCGAAACGCCGATGCGGCCAGATCTTGCGACACGTGTCTTTAGGATGAATGGCTGAGACCTTTCCACAGATATAAGTGCCCCTCCTCCTGACCTTTTCCTTTAAGACCAGATGCCAAAACCACGGGCCCGGTCCTGAGTGTTATCTGCAGTTTGAGATTTGGGGTTTCGAAAGGTGAAAGACAAGGAATTTTACCCCTTCAACTACCGAATGCTGATATGCCAGTGTGACTGGATTCTACGCCCCGTGTCATTGGATCGGACGACCCAGATTCAACCTTGAAATATAAGGGCTTTCTTTGGTGCTATCTGTCAGGTAACTTAGTAACCCTGAGATCCCAATGACTGTGATCTGCTCCGCGGATGGGTCTCGGCTGTGGACCTCGAAACCTTGCCCGCTTTCTTGACTCGTAACTGGAAAGTTGGGTCCTTCCGCTGTTGTACCTGGGTGTTTCATGTGCAACCTACAGCCCTGGGTGCTCTCGAGCCCGGGACAAGAAATATCGCTAACACTAGTAAAAAAGAAGGATGGCATGATGCAAATGTGCATCGACTACAGGGCGTTGAACAAGAAGACCATTAAGAACTGGTACTTGATACCTAGAATCGATGAGTTGATAGATGAGTTTCATGGGTTGGTGTAATTCTTGAAGATTGATCTTCGATTGGGGTACCATCAGATCCGGTTTAGAGAGGAGGACATCCACAAAACAACCTTCAAATGTCACTATGAGCTATGAGTTTCTAGTCATGCCCTTTGGATTGACTAACGCAACAACTACCTTTCATTCATGTACTTGTTGACCTTCTGTCAAAGTTTTGGCCAGTAGAAATGTTTTTGCAGCATTTCCACTGTCTTTTTGACATCAAAGTGTCCTGCCACCAGATTGTAGTGGGATTCCTAGATCAAATTTGCTCGCTCGCTTGATGGAATGCAGATATGGACCAGATGACACAACATCACGTTCTCAATATGGAAATTAGTGACAATTTCATTTGCGCCCAACATTTGGTAGGTGGTGGCGTAGTCGAGGTCTGTCTCATAGAGTTGGGGCCATCCAGAGGTCTCATGTCTGCAAGATTCTAGCACTGTGGTGAGTGACGTGACTGACGGTCTGTTGAGGCAATCAACAATGCGGTTGGTGCTTCCCATTTTATACTTGATGTGGAGGTGGAATGGTTGCAAGTACGTGGACCACTTCTGATGGTGGTCATTCTACAATTTTCCATGTCTCTGCATAAATTGGAGTGGCTTATGATCAATGTGGATGACTGTCTCCTTCCCAAGAATGTAATGTCTCCACTGGCGACATGCTTTCACAATGGAGTACATTTATTTGTTGTAAGTAGGGTACTTATGAACAACATATGATAGTGTCTCACTACGATAGGCCACATGGTGGTCGTGATGAGGGAGAACGACGCCCACAACATAGTCTGAAGCATATGTATCGATCTCAAAGGGTTGTTGCAGGTATGGTAGTGAAAATACTAGGGTTGAGCACAAGCGTTGCTTCAAATCATCGAATGCTTGTTGTTGGGACCGAACCCACACAAATTTCTCTTTACCACCACCCCTGGTTACTTGGCTGAGGGCCCATGCAATATGGGAGAATCCCAACACAAACACACAGTATAAATTGGAAAGGCCCAAGAAGCTTCAAAGCTCAGTGAGTGTAGTTGGGGCTGGCCAGTCACACATGACTTGGATTTTCGTTGGATCCACATGTACGCCATGTTGATCAATGATGTAGCCTAGATAATGAACCATGTCCTTGCCAAAGGATAATTTTTCCAAGTTGGCTTAGAGATGGTGCTTCTGCAGGGTGTGCAAACCTACTGAATATGATGCAAGTGTTCTACCCAAATCTTGTTGTAAATGAGAATGTCATCCATATACACCACTACAAAAGTGTTGGTGAATGGTCACAAGATATCGTCCATCATCCTCATGAAAATGGCTGGAGCATTTTTCAAACCAAAGGGCATGACCAACTATTCAAAAAGACCTTACTTTGACTTGAAGGTGGTCTTCTATACATCTGTCTGTTCAATTAGGACCTAGTGGTAGCCAGACTTTAGATCAATCTTACAGAATTGTTTGGTCCCCATGAGATGATCAAAGAGGTCGTCAAATTGGGGAATCGGGTACCGATTCCTGACAATGATTTTATTCAGGGCCCAGTAATCAATGAGAGTCAACAGGTTCCATGTTTCTTTGTACCAGCACGATTGGGCTTCCACAAGGTGATGAGTTGGGATGGATGTGCCCCTTGTGGAGAAGTTCTTGGATATGCCACTTGATCTCCTCATTCTCTAATAGAGAGCGGCGGTAGATAGGCCCATTGGGAAATGGTGCATCGGGGGTCAGATTGATGGGGTGCTTGACCTAACAGTGTAGAGGTACCCCAGTAGGTGAGGAGAAAATATTTGAGTATTCTTCCACGAACTTATCCACTTGCTTCTACTGTGTGGAGAGGTCGGCCACAGAGACCCTGGATGTGGCTGCAATATTTCTCTCATTCTGAGAGCGAATAACAAAGAAGACAATATTACCTGTCTGAGAGATGTCTTTTCTGCATTGCTTGGAAGAGATCAAGGAAACATCACTAGGTGGGACTTCCTCGGGTATCCTGTACAATTTCTTGTTCAAAGTAATATTAACACTGTAAGGCTTAGACTCATATACAACATGAAGTTTCCATAAATATGGTTGGCCCAAAATAACATTACAAACTTCGAGAGGGGAAATATCAAACTATACCTCATCTTTGAAGGGATTGATGTTGTATGACATGCGACATTGTTGGCTGACGCGAATGTCGCTTCCTTGGCAGATCCATCTAATAGTGTAGGGCTACAGATGTGGCATTATCAGCAGGGCGAGTCGCTTTACGACCTCTGTTGAGATGAGGTTATTCCTGCTACCGCTATCAATGATAAAGTGTAGCAGAGTACCCTTCACCCACATCTGTGAATGAAAAAGGCGCTTGCCTTCCTCTAGCTCGTTTGGTTCACCAAGCTAGAGCTTGGTGGTAGCAACGATAGCATTGGGTTTTGCGTCTATGATATATCTCCCCCTTTTTCATTCTGAATCAGAGTTGGAACCTGCATCTGATTCAAAGGCTTTCACCTCAGCCACCAGTGACTGCTTCGAGCGACAATCAATAGTGTTATGCCAAGGGCTCTTATGGAAGTCACACCACTTCCCGGTATCTTTCTTTGTCTTTCTGGTGTCCTTCTTTTCTTGCATCCTGGACTGGTTGTCCTGAGGCTTTTCATCTTTTCTTTGTCCTTTTTTCTGTGGGTTGGGGTCACCCTTTCCTGGCTTTTTTTGTGAGGGGTTCCCAGGCCCAAATTTCCACGTCTTTTGTTTGAGCTTCTGCTCGATTTTGACAGCATATTAGTAGGTTGTGCCCAAGGATGAGATGTCCAGAAACTCCATTTCATCCTGGATGTATCTATACATAATGTCATGATACTTGAGCACCAAATATCACTCATAATCTTTGATACCTAGTTTGGTGCTCAAGGTATGGAAGATATTTGTGAACTCGGGCATCGCTTGGACTCTTTCCTGTCGCAGTGTGGTCCATTTTGTGTACAAGTCATCATAACTTCCAACAGGGTAGTATTGTTCCTTAATAGCATCCCTGAAGGAATCCTAGGTGACTGTGACTGTAAATAATGAGGGTTCCTCTATTTCCTTTTGCTCACAGAAAGTTTTCCACCAATATTTGACATGGGGGACGACTTTGAGGAGTGCAAAAGTAATATTTTCTCTATTCGAGAAGTTATGGATAGAGAAATACTATTATAGTAGATTCAAACATTTGTCTACTGCATCTGCATCTATCTGAATTTGAAATATAGGAATATCAAAGTTGATTTGTACCTTGAAGGGAGCGACACCTCCGTTTGAGGAAGATGTGTCACCTGTTGGTAGCCGTCGAAGGATTTGCAAAAAACTATCCATCATCTCGTTCCTCTGTTGCATGAGGGATTCCTTGAGCAACATTTTGAAGGGATCTCTTGTCCCGTCACCCTTATTTTCTTCTACCATGAGAGGTCATTTGGGCATGTGAGAGATTTTATCCTCAAGAGAAATAAGCTCGAGACCCAATTCTTTGTACCCCAACCTCGTTGGGGGAGGTTGGGGACATGCATTAAGAATGAAAAGGAGCATACTGCTCTGATACCACTGATCCAAAATATGTTTGCAAAACGAAATGAATATAGATTATTATCAAAAGATGCTTAACAAAAAATAACAGATGTACAGTAAAACTGGTTTCTATTCAATAAGGAAATAAGCTGAAACTGTAAAATGCAGCGGAAACAAGCTTGCTAGAATGGTGGCGGCTTATCTTTGAGAAGAGATGTGACAGTTGCACTCATTCACAAGAAGATGATTACAATGAGGATTTGAAGGCCTTTTTACAATAATCAGGAATGTCAAAAACCCTAGACATCCAAAAAACCTAACCCTAGGAGATGAAGCTCCAAAAGTCATGTGGGCCCCATTTGGGTAAGTCAGTACATCAACTTCCCGGGGTCATAACTTTTGCATACAATCTTCGTTTTAGGTGCACGATAGCTCGTTGGAAAGGTCTATATGAGGAATACACATGTTGATGATATCTATCGAAGGTTATTTTTACTATGGAAAGCCCTACAAAATTTTGTTTAGGGCCTCAAAACGACCCCGCAAGCTAGGGACCTGAAAACTAAGGAAAAAACTGTCAAACTAGAAAACTGCTAAAATGAGCCAGTTTGAATAGGTGAGAGGCCACCGAAATCCATCTGGATCATAATACGACTTATGACATGCCCATCGAGATGAGTCCATTCAGGGGATTATATGGCTAAGATGCCCCCATCATTTTTGGATTTCACATTTGGGGAAAGCAGGGCCTTAAAGGACTAGGATTGGTTGCAGGAGAGCCAAGATATATTGAGAGTTCCGAAGGAGAACTTACAAGTCACCTACAATCAACAGAATATGTATGTAGACAAGAACAAGGTCCATAGAAGATGTATGCAGACAATCCTCGTTGAAGAAGAGTGGTGCAAAGAAGTTGAAGTCTCACTTCTATGGACCATACAGTGTGATCGAGAGAGTTGTAGAGGCAACGTATGAGTTGGAGTTGCCAGAGGGTAGTAAGATCCACGACATCTTCCATGTGTCTTTCCTCAAGAAGGCGTTGGGAAAATAGGTCACCACCTCATGAGATCTTCCTCCACTGGATGAGGAAGGGTCTTTGGTTCTGACTCCAAAGAGGATAATTGATGTCCAAGAGAGGAGGCTAAGGAATAGAGTCATTCAGGAGTACCTAGTCGTACAGAGAGGTTAGCCCGCAAAGGATGCCACTTGGGAGGGAGAGAAAATCTTACAACATCTTGATTTGGAGTTGCTTGGGGACAAGCAATCTTAAGAAGGGAGGATTGTAATGTCTCTTTTCTCTTGGTCGTGACAGAGGATGACTTAGTTGCCTATACGACTCTTGTAGGCTATTGTCAGTAGAAAAAAGGGATTCACGAGGATTTATTTAGTGTTATTTGGTTAGAAGATGTTATGTTTATAAAGTGACATTAAATAAAAAGGTAAATTATTAATTACTTAAACACTAAAAAATAATTTTTAATGTTTAAGTAAATATTAAGGAGAAATAA